>BSQW01000008.1:0-179604 GCA_030161315.1 Eutrema japonicum | reverse complement strand
ACTTGCAAAAAAAGAGAGACACAAGTCCAAAGCATATAAAATATATAACAGAGTTGATATCAATCATTTCCGTTTCAACATATTTTTCTAACAAGAAAAAATATGTAAGACATATATGTGGATCAAAATGAACACCGAAAGGCAGAATGATTAAAGTTCAAGCGATATGCGACATACAAGTTAACTTTCCTGATGTGATATAAATTTGCTATTATTCCAATATGATATATTATATGATATATTTTACATAGAGACACAAGTCCAAGAGAGATGTGTTTAGGGAATAATAGATAAAAAAAAAACACTGAAAATATACAACATAATTGATATCAATCATTTTCGTTTCAACAAATCATTTCGGTTTGAAATTTGGCACAAACCATCGAGCATCAGATAATTGAATGGACGAACAGATATTTCGATGTGGTCTTTCAACCCTCTGTGTGTCGAGATTGAAGACAAATATATCTTTTTCACTCCAAACACCACCTTCAAAATAATCATCACGAATACCACTGAAATATATTGAATTTCTATTTATTCCTTTGATGGCGTTGGCAAGCACGGTGATACCAAGATCCAAAATTATTGCTTCGTCTCCCAAAGAAGTAAGTTTCTCCCACTCGCTATGTGATGATTCCATCTTGTAGATGCGGAAGGACCAAACATCAGAATCACTCCTTACTATGCTTTTAACTCTCAGGATTTCTCCAGTCACCGTGGCTACAAGACGTGTATTCTTACTATAATACACATCACCTGGGTATATTTGGCCTCCAATTCCCTTAGCCAAAAGTTTATTATAGTTAACTTGAGTTTCCAAGATTTGCCTCGGAATATCTCCAGAAAAATCCAATACTTTGACATCGCGAGAGGTATTATACAAGTATAGCTTATGATCTTTATATACCCAGTCATGAGTTCCGAGAAGGTCCGTAAGCGCAGTTTGTTTCCAAAAACTATCTCCATTTTTGGAATGAACCAAAATCCAATCTACGCATCGGATTAACCAGATAACAACATAGTTTTTGGTTTTTTCGTCTATCCAAAATAAAGGTAAGTGAATGTTGATGTGTTTTTGATGATATTCGACATTTGCGTCAGCAAATTTTACTAGGAACATATCATCTATGGTTCGTTCAATCTTTATCATGCCAAGTTGTGACTCCACCGACGGCAGATCGATCCTCTCACGAGTGAATAGATTCATGATGTACAACTTATATCGATAATCTTGCATAAAGAACCAACTTCCACAAATCGCCAAACAATGACTATTTGCAAAGTTGTCACCAAGATCTTGAATTCTATACATCTTATCTTTTTCCTCAGGATTAAACAAGAGACAAGAAGAATCTTTACCTTTTTCAGGAAATAGAATCAGCCAAGGGATCTGGTTGTTTGGCGATGATTGTCTGGAAGCGGATTGCCACGACGAACAAACAGATTTAGCTCGTTGAAAATCTGCAAACCCAAGACGTTCAAAAACCAAGTGCAAGAGATCACAAGGAAGCTTGGACCAGCTTGGGCCATCAGAAATCGGAGAAAGAGAATCCATCGGACTGAGAGACATTACAAACTAGACAACTCAATCTCTTTAAATAACCTAAACCCTACCCTACTCCAATATATATAAAAAGACATGTATCTCACAATAATCTTTTCTTTCTTTATCTAATAACGTATTTGAAAAATATAAATGTGCATGTCCATAAGAGAGAGATTTGTATATAGTAATTAGTCTTTTATTTTTAACTATTTTATATTTTTATTAAAATAAACAAATTTTCATAAATACAAAAAAACATGATTTGATAGTTGGAGAAAAAATAAATCATGGATACAGACATACAGTACATAAGATATGCATACAGTAATTAAGTTTATAATTTAAGAAAGAAAAACACCATTTTTACTATTTCTAAAATTCATCTAATTTTAAAACAATAGATAATATCTAAACTTAATTAATTATAGATTTGTTACATGTCTAAATATGGACCGTATAGCCAAATATAAAGAAAATTGATAGGTACAAGATTCTTATATTTTTAGGTGAGTTTTTTATATACATAACTAGGTTTTTTATATTCTTATCCTACTCCAATCTATATAAAAAGACATGTATCTCACAATAATCTTTTCTTTTTTTTTATCTAATAACGTAATTGGAAAACATAAAGGTGCATGTCCATAAGAGAGAGATTTGTATATAGTAATGAGTCTTTAATTTTTAACTATTTTATATTTTTATTAAAATAAACAAATTTTCATAAATACAAAAAAAAATTATTTGATAGTTGGAGAAAAAATAAATCATGGATACAGTACATAAGATATGCATACATTAATTAAGTTTATAATTTAAGAAAGAAAAACACCATTTTTAATATTTCTAAAATTCATTTAATTTTAAAACAATAGATAATATTTGAACCTAATTAATTATAGATTTGTTACATGTCTAAATATGGACGGAATAGCCAAATATAAAGAAAAATTGATAGGTGCAAGATTCTTATCCTTTTTGGGTGAGTTTTTTTTTATATATATAACTAGGTTTTTTGGTATTCTTATCCTACTCCAATCTCTATAAAAAGACATATATCTCACTATAATCTTTTCTTTCTTTATCTAATAACGTATTTGGAAAACATAAAGGTGCATGTCCATAAGAGATTTGTATATAGTAATCTTTAATTTTTAACTATTTTATATTTTTATTAAAATAAACAAATTTTCATAAATACAAAAAAAACACATTATTTGATAGTTGGAGAAAAAATAAATCATGGATACAATACATAAGATATGCATACAGTAATTAAGTTTATAATTTAAGAAAGAAAAACACCATTTTTACTATTTCTAAAATTCATCTAATTTTAAAACAATAGATAATATTTGAACCTAATTAATTATAGATTTGTTACATGTCTAAATATGGACCGTATAATTTTACAAAAAATTATTAGCGACAAAAAATATCATAAATACAAAAAAACACATTATGTGCAAATTCATATTTCTTCGTAAATTTCATCATTTAATGTGCTGCAAGTGTCTAAACCGTACACTTGCGATTTTTCAATTCAGGTTAAAACTTGATGTTATCAAGCGGGAACCGTTACGGTTTGGAAAAACATGGTGAAAAAAAAATTGATTACTAACACATTTCTCAATTTGGTTGATGTCTTACAATGGAGATGAAAAGCATGAAGATCCAAACGGTTAGGTGGCCATGTTTTTGAATAGGGATTAAAACCAATGGCACTGAGCTGTCGGCCCTGACTTCTGGTGGGCCACAAGCAATTAAAAAAAAAATTGGGCCAATATATTTTAACTTTATTGAAAAACATAGTAGTGTTGTTTGCACTAGAACTACTAAATATATGCTAAAACACTTAATATATAAGGGATATGCCAATCATATACTATACAAAATCTTTGTTATGATGGAAAACAAAATTTATTCGAGCAGAGTATTAGACTATTAGTTAATAGTTATATAAATACTAGTTAGACATATTATAAAATTTAGATAAAGTTATTTTTGTTAAATTTTGAAATAATTTTTTTTATAAATTTATCACGGTGCGGGTTAAATTATCTGATAATTTATTGGTCGGAAATGCATGGTCATGTATGGATGGTGACGTACACGTTTTTGTGGACAAATCATTTTTATTTTACTAAACTGAATCATTTGTAACTATTAGAAAAATATTTTTTGATCCATTTAATATATTTTAACGTGATAATTGTTTTCCCTATTAAAAAAAATGTTTTTTGATCCATTTAATATATCTTAATGTGATAATTGTTTTTCCTATTTTTGATCCATTTTGATCAATTTAATCATTAATTAGACATATTATAAAACTCAGATAAATTTATTTTTGTTAAATTTTGATATAACTTTTTCTTAAAAATTATCTCGACGTGGGTTAAATTATCCGATAATTTGTTTGTAACTAATGCATTGTCCTGTATGGGCGGTGATGGAAAACACATTTTGTGGACAAATCATATTTATTTTACTAAACTGAATAATTTTTAACTATTAGAAAAATGTTTTTTTGATCTATTTAATATATTTTAACGTGATAATTGTTTTCCCTATTTCTTAAAAAGCAATTGTTGCTCCATTAACTCTATGTTAATATATAGTTATATAATTTTATATTCATTTAATTTCTATTCAATTTTTTTTGTTGTGCTATATTTTTGTTGTTTTTATTTTTTTTATCTTTCAATGTTTTTGTAAATTTTGTTTTGATGAAAAATAATAATTATAAAAAGTTTGTGAATTAATAGAGTCATTAGCTTTAGTTAGTTTTCTTCTCTTTTTTAATGAAAAATAATAATTAGCTTTAGCTAGTACTGAAATGTAACTATAGATCGCTCCTATCATCCATGAATGGACCTATGATGCTATGTGCCATGATTTGCTTGATATGGAGGGGAATAAACATGTTATTGAGGTAACAGATCTATCTTTTCATTCTACTACTCCTTGTAAATTTATTTTTTGATCTGTTTCCCACTTGCTAAATTTGCTAGGTTCCCAGTAAAACTGGGGGGCCTCCGGAGAAAAAGGAGATAGTGCTTGAAGATCATGATCCAGTGTGGCTCGAGCTCCGACACACGCATATAGCAGATGTACAATATTATGAACATCTATCTTTTGGCCTGAATTGCTCACCATGCATGTTGATACCATATATCTTTTTTTTTGTTTTGGATTTTATAATTAGGCTAGCGAGCGTTTGCATGAGAAAATGACCAACTTTGCCTCAAAGAACAAAGCCGCACAAATGAGATCAAAGTCAGTGCTAAGAATTTATCTTCCCAAATTAATTCAACAGCGACTTGCTTGATAAGATTAGCCTAAATAATGCAGAGATGGTAGCGAGTTGTCTACTCGTGATCTGCAGAAAATAGTCCAGGCTTTGCCACAATATGGAGAACAAGTTGACAAACTATCCACTCATGTAGAGGTTTGTTTCACCATCAAACAGACGATATATGGAGCTTTTTCTAGATGTGGTTGTAATCGAACAGTCTGTCAAATTCAGCTAGCTGGAAAAATTAACAGAATAATCAGAGACACGGGACTTAGGGATCTAGGGCAGCTGGAGCAAGATCTTGTTTTTGGAGACGCAGGTGCCAAGGACGTTATCAATTTTCTGAGGACAAATCAGGTCATGAGATTAATTGATGGTGTTTGAAACAAAGATTCCAATTGTTTTTGACAAAATATTATAAAATGCAGGACACAAACCCGGAAAACAAATTACGACTACTGATGATATATGCAACAGTGTACCCAGAGAAGTTCGAAGGTGACAAGGGCGTAAAGCTAATGCAGGTAGCGTTTGAGAGCCCCCGCCCCCTTGTAAATTCTAATGCATGGAGTAGCTAATAAGGCATATATGTATATATTTTATCAGCTTGCTAGATTATCACCCGTGTATATGAAGGTCATAAGCAACATGCAATTGATAGCTGGATCTCCAGAAAACAAGACTAAATCCGGTAGTTTCTCCCTCAAATTTGACGCCGGAAAGGTAAAACAAGCTAGGAAGTAGGTACAGCTTTTTTTCTAATTTATTACCCAATGAGAATCTGACAACACTCTCTTGGCATAGACAAAACAAGCAAACAGGAAAGACCGGTCTGGGGAAGAAGAAACATGGCAACTATTCCGGTTTTATCCTATGATCGAGGTAGATGAACTGGTGAAAGGCTGAGATAAATAATCTTTGTTGTTTGCAGGAGCTACTGGAGAAACTCGTGAAAGGCGATCTATCTAAAAGCGATTATCTATGTATGAACCAATCAGGTCATCACAAGGAGGAGAGTAGTGAAGCACGAACAGGATCAGTGAGGAAGAGCTCTGCTCCTACAGCGGTTCCAGAGCGGAAAGCCACCCCTCATTCTATGAGATCAAGACGAACTGCAACTTGGGCACGTCCTCCTTCTTCCGACGATGGCTATTCCAGTGACTCAGTGTTGAAAACTGCTTCTACGGACTTCAAGAAGAAGCTGGGGCAACGCATCTTTGTATTCATTATTGGTGGGGCAACTAGATCCGAGGTATACATACAAACAACTCTCGGGAATCTTGAATGTTATGATCAACTACTCTAGCTAGCTTGTGACAAAAACAAAGTGCGCTTAACCTTTTTTTGACATGCAGCTCCGAGTTTGCCACAAGTTGACAAGCACTTTGAGGAGAGAAGTGGTACTAGGCTCCACGAGTTTCGACGATCCCCCACGATACATCACGGTAACACACAAAAAAACAAACATATCCCCTTTTTTAACAGTTCATTATAAAGAAACAAATCCATGCATGCATGGAACCGATTTATAGAGAATCTATCTAAAAGAATATTCTTCCAACTAATTTGTTTAATTTTTTCCGCAGAAGCTGAAACTGCTGTCGGAGAAAGACATAACAGGGGCTCCTGATCAACCCTTCAAACCACAATACTGGTGAACTTGACGCAGCTCGACTCTTAAATTATATTTTTAGGAGAAAAAAAAGAAGTTAGTTATTGTTTCAATTGAGAGAAGAGCGGATATTAGTCAACCAGCAAGCATACATTGACTTGTTATTGTTCTTGCTTCTCCTTGACCCCCCCCAAACTCTTATATATTACTATATATAGTTTGTGTCATATTAGTAGCTTCTCCATAGTAGAGCATAAATAATACTCTGTTAAAGGTCTTGTTGTCACCGGCACCGAGATTTGGATATTTACCATAAACTACCGGTGAACTGATTTATTACACCACAAAATAAAATGAAGGGCTTTAACAATCGGGATCAAGAATCAAAATTATACTTTTGGTTCTCAAAAAATTTGCATATATTGTCAAGTGCGTACTCATTGTTAGGCTAAGTTAGATAAACGACTACTTATATAACAATCCGGTTATGTGAAGCTTGCACGATCATTGAGGATAATTACATCAAGCGGTTGATTGATAATTTATAATGTTGTCACGTAGCATAATAGCATTAATAGGCATGCAAGAAAGAAAAAAAGTTAATTAATAGTTTCCCGTCTTTATTTAATACTCTCTTATACAAGTTTATAATTCATACATGATGAACAAAAAAAACTAAAGAGAGAGACACATCATATCATATATAGTCTTTTTACGTTAAAATAAAGATGTATTAAACCGACTTGGCGAATCCGACTTTCACAGTTGAAGTCTGGTAGTCAAAAACAGTGTGAAAGGCTCGCATAAATGGAGCGCCCAATATCCTATACAAAAGCAAGATTTATATATTTTCTTGAAATAAAAAAATATATAAGTGTAACGATATTATTAAAAACTTACCAGTACTCCTTCGCCACGAAGACAGTCTTGCAAGTCACCTGTCTTCCCTGCAGCTTCTCCTGATATATATACTAAACAAAAAAAGAGAAAAATTAGTAAATTAAATGAAAGAAAGAAAATTATTCGATCGTCCGACTTACATCACGTGGTGTGAGGGCGAAAGGTTTTCCGGCAATCGTGAAAGTGACATGAGGCAGGTTCCCATAGTTCGCACAGTTTTCTGCTGCTCCGATTTCCCGATTGATATCCGCGATCAAATCCTTATAAACAGAAAATATAAAAATGAGAGACAAATCTAAAAATCTTTTGAGTCAATTAGGCTTATATTACCGATGGACCACGAATGAATGTATTCCCGGAATCAACAAAAACTTGGCATCCCTTGGAGCAAATTTTGGTGTCTTTTCTGCCGACCAAAATGTTGTTCATTTTGAAGAGGTTACTGTATCCTTCCACATTAACATAAGTATGCTCCCCGGTGAAGTGCCCTGTGACGACTCCTCCAAAAACGATTTCTCCTCCCTCGCGGCCTTCTGTTCCAGAGTCGGAGTACCGTCGAAGCCAAATTGAAAGTACTTTGGTTTTAATCTTCCCTTGCTGCATCATCGTGTTCCAAACGGTAGTGGTTTTTGACACATAACCTAACGGACCCCGAAGTCCCAATATACCATCGAACGGTGCTTCCGCAAGCACAGTATATTTGTCGGTAGCATGAGTAGCCTCTGTGAAGGATTGTCCGGTGATGCTAATCCCTCCAATCTCGACAGTGTCAACGCTAAGAAAGCCTGTAAGAGAACCTGTCCCATATTTGATGGCTACAGCTGTTCCTGTTGAACATAACAGTTTAAACTAGTGAGATGATTTCAGATTTTTGAGATCCACAGCGCACACATACACCGATATGTTATATTATCTCATATAAAACCCTAGGACTAATTAAGGTTATATTTTTCGTTTTTTCTTGTCTTTATAAGTATTTATATTATAATGTTACATAATCACTCCAAACGTTGGAGAAGGCTACTTCAATCTTTTTAATCAAACATAGTTATTATTAAGAAAAACAAAGAAATTATACCATAAACTTTACACTAATTAAATAAAGATACCCATTAAAAAAAACTATAAATACAGAATCCACAACATACCATTAGGTTTGTAGGTTCTAGATGCGGCTGAGTTGTATTTAGGTCCTTTTCCCGGCCAACCCTTGGACGGGAACCACAGCTCCGAACTTCCGGTATCAAACACAACCTTGAAGGTTTGACCCGGAGTCCCTACCTTGACCTCGCCATAGTAAATGCTGTCACGGAAATTCTGTAGTCTAACTCCATCGTTGTTAACTACAAAAGTAGTATCCTTTTTTAATGTGACTCTCACGATGGCTTGCACTGAAAGAAATTAAAAATTAAAGATATGATTATAAGCTGATAAACATATTAATAATAATAATAAAAAAACATATTAATAAAATGCAAAAACCTTCATAATTACCTGTAAGAGCTGGGAAGGCTAGAGAAACAAAAACTGCAATTACAATGACGCTCTCAAATTTCAAGCTACCCATCTCTCTCTCTCTCTCTCTCTCCTTTTTTTTCTTCTTCTTAATTTCTAATATGACTTTCTATGCAACTCATTATCCCTTGTATTTATAGAACTGGTGGGGAGAGGAGAGAGCCTGGCTCAGACAAACGTTTATTTTTTTGGGAAATTAGGTAAATTAAAAAGAGTAAAATTAAATCACTAGCCATGTGCTAGGATACATACACAATAATAAGAGGATTGGTCAATTTTAACCTTATTAAGATACTTCTCTCACGATTCTTTTTTTTTTTCTTCCTTTTTTGAATTATTTTTTATTATTAAATATGTTTTCTTCCCTCATTTTAATTATTTCCAATTTTGGATAAATCATTAAAAAAAAATAGACATAGATAAAAGAAATTAAGTTGGGGTTATTGGTTCTTGCATTTTAATGGATTTCTCAGATTTAGAAATCCTAATGAATCCATTGATTTTAAAATCAGAGAAGTGGATTTCAAAGTTAAATAATTGGATTTCAAAATCAAATAAATGGATTATTGTAAATCAACCAAATAGATGGATTTACAAGAATTTTACTATTATAAGAAAATCAAAAAAAAAAAAGAGCTTTGGGATAGAAACAAAACAAAATAGAAACACTATATATCATACGACATCTGCACGCATATAAGGTTAAAACCGTCTCTCCAATCATAAAATGGTTAGTTTCTCTATTTATTTTTATATATGGCTATATACTTGATTTTGGGTATGCAATTGGTTATTGGACTAATTCTCCCTTGTTTCTTCTACTAATAACTTTAATATACATTTAATATTTCTTCCTCTCTCTTCCATACTTTTGTTTTTTCTCAACTATACACATTTTATTACCAAATTAACTATGCTATATCTATATATGCACGTACATAATAATATTTGTTTTTCAAAAAAATTAAATTATTTTTATTTATATATTTAATATGATTCGATATGCTTATATCTTTTGTATATACTGTACATATGTACTATGGGTTATAAGTTTCGTTTTCTCTTTATTTAATAAAATATATTTCCATTAGTTTAGATGGTATATAGTGTGATATAATAAATACATATGATATTTATATGTATCGTATGTTATAATTTTTATTTGCTGTTTTCTAATATAATATATTTAATTACATAATAAAAAATTCTTTTGTTTTTTGTTTTGTTTGCGGGTACACATGATTTTTTTGTTGTCGACTGAGTAAACAAAATTAATTTTTCAAGTTATACATATTTTTTTTTGTTAAACATAATTAATTTTAAAATATTATAATTTTTCAATATATAGATATTATATATATACATATATTATCTGATTCAAATGTAACAAACCTAACATTTGCTATCTCTTGTTCGCTGAATCATAGCATTTTTTTTGTTTAAACACGTTTTATGTAGTTATGAAAGCAAATAGAAAAATAGGTAATTAATTGAATGATAGAAATTGTTTACACCAACTATTGTTGACTTTTTGTAATATTGCATAATTTTGTTAGGTGACGTATTTATTTAAAAAGCAGATGGAAAATTTCAACATAAATAAAAAGGTAGAGCTCAGATATTTGTAAGAAATTCCTAATTGTAAAAACTATTAAAACCCGTACAAGAATAGAAACGTAAAATAGCAGTTTGGTTTCAACTAGTATCTAAATTTAGCTAAATAACTTATGCGTCCTCTTATAATTAATAAGGGAGTAATAATGGACTTGAAGACAAAAAAAACCTCACATTTTTTCAAACATTTATTTGTTGTTGATGACAACCTTACAAACTTCAACACATGTAGTTACGTTCTTTTTTTCTTGCTTATATGCTTTAGTGCTATTATGCTGCTGTATAACATATACCTAAATGTTGACATGACAACTATTACTAAAATTTTATCTATAAAACGAACTTGAATATTTATCTGTCTCGTATTTATTCTTCTATCAAATAAATATGACTAAATCATCAAAGAATAACATATGACATACAACAATAATACGAAGTACTTTAACAAAAAAAAAACAATAATACGAAGTAGATACATAACACATACATAACAGATTTAAAGAAAATAAATAGGTACATATGAACTCGTGAGTAAGATATTAGGTTTCCTCTGAATCTGTGATCCAGATTTGCAAACAGTTTAAGAGTTCCAAAGATACTCCTTGTTTTGTATGCTTTCAATAATTATATTTATTTACACGGTTAATTATGCAAACTTATATTTATGATTATTTTTCATTAAAACATCTTAAAATCATACTTAAAAACATATTTTAAAAATTTCTCTTAAACATGGAAAGATTATCCAAGAGATTCAATCCTATATGATATTGGTCTTGATTGGTCCCGCGGTCTTAGGTTCAAATAATTGTATCCAACCCAGTTTTATATATATTATCATGTTAAATTAAAATTAATACTATAGTAAATTTTATGATAATTTTTCATATTTTTAAAAATTTATTATTTTATTTGTTTAATATAGTTTCTTCTAAAATATATAGATCCCAGGTTCAGAAACAAATAATAGTAGATCACATTCATAGAATATGTAAATACTATGAATCGTAGGTTCAGGTATTTGTATCCAACCCAAATATATTATTCATAACCCAACATTGATTGATAAACCAATGAATCTCTTGCGTTTGGTAACATAACAAATAGAACCAGTCGCTATTAGCCTATTAGTAACAGATTTCCAAGAATTAATCTATAACCATGTTTATATATCTATATATATAAAGAAAATTTTTCTCTCTTCTGGTGAAAAGACATTATCTGCCACCTCAACGGTCACCGCACAATTTAGCATGATCAAAAAACTAATAAAAAATGAAGAACACAATCAAAAATTCCTTTAAGCTACGTCTCTTTCTCAAAATTGAAAAAAACAAAAAAAAAACTTCAAGGTACGCCTCCTCCAAAGCAAGACGCCCCAAACCCTTCAAGGTCACTCTCCATGTAATCACCACATACAGAATATCACTCTCTAATTCAAACTCTACAAGAACGCTCAAAACCTTGCGGAGACTGCAGCCGCCAAAACCCTAGACAGGATACCTACGATTTATGTAATCTCACTTCCTCTGTTTTAGTTTTCGTAGGCCCACAACAAATCCAAAAACCCACAAGAAGAAGACCAAACATTTACTAAAACAAGACAAATAATCTTACACATGTATGTCACATCATACTGATATTTAATTTTCATAATTTAATTAGTTAAAATTTTGATATACATATTAACTATACATTTTATTAAATTATGCAAGGAATTTGAAAGGTCGTTTTCATATTTATATCATGAAAACTTAAAAAATCAACAAAATTTATTGAAAGAATAATAGATTTAAAATTTTGAGTTTCACTAATATATTACACACTTTATTATAGTTACAAAGTTAAACTATTATAAAACTCAAAAAACAAAAACTCGCGGATCACACACTTTTTTCTTATATAAAGTTGAATCTTACCGGGCTTACACATTATCAATAACCTTATGTGTTTGCTAAATTTCCATTATTGCTGTAATTAAATTCATTATTTTATCAAAATACATAATCTAACACATTGTCTTGAATAAGCAAATTTTAAAACGGTTAAATCTGAATTTATGTGACATTCAATCCATGAATAGATTTAAAATCAACAAAATTTGATCAATTGTTAATTCTATTATTATTGTAATGGGCTTACCCCTTATCAATAGCCATATATATTGGCTAAATTTTCATCTTTCTCTCCAGTTATATATGGAAATCGTTTTTAAAAAAATAAAAGAAAAATAGACTTAGGAATCACAAACATATTGCACACATAAATAGGGTTAAAATCATACATGAAACACTCCAAAAATAATAACTTCACATGAAACAAAATAAAAAAAATTATTATGCAACTTTAAAATATAAATATCTTCCTTTTAAAAAACACAACTAATTGCATAAAATTGATTAGGGTTAGGAAAATTATCCGGATCTAAAAATTCCCGATCCGAATTTTTAAAATATCCGATCGAATACTAAATTCCTATACCCGAAGAACCGAACCCGAACCGAGAACCGAATGGGTACCCGAAATACCCGAAGTATAATTATATACCCAAATATATTATTTATATTTAGACTTGATATAACCCAAATATCCAAAATTACAACTATAAACCCAAATATTTTAATTATTTTTGGGTATTTCAAATATTTTAGGTATATTTTCGATATAATGTTTATATCGAATACACCTATTTTGTTTTTTTCTGAAATTTTTGGGTATTTTGGATACTTTTGGTTTGAAAATATATTGGTTTTAGTGATATGAATATTCATGTTTTTGTGTTTTGTCTCGGATTTCGGATTATTCGGGGTTTTTCGGGTATTGTGGATAATTTTGGATACTTTCGGATCCGGATCCGAACATATCCAAAAAAATTCGGATTTTAAAATAAATATCCGATCCGATCCCGAACCGATCCAAAATTTTAAAATACCGATCGGTACCTAAATTCCTAAACCCAAAATACCGACCCGAATTTTTTCCGAAGATCCGAACGCCCACCCCTAAAATTGATCACCAAAGAAAAAAACAGGTAAAAATGTGTATCATCCAATAAATAAACACATAGATGATCAATAAATTAAATATAAAAAAACAAATACACAGATCTTAAGCTGATAGAGATAATTAAATTAACTACGAGACCAAATAAAATAAAAAACCATTAGATTAAAAAATTATTTACCACGTCCGCGCGGATCACACCCTTTGTGATTGAAATTGAAAGTGAAATCTCACAGGCGATTAGGGAAGATATCATAGAAGTCGAAGGTTTTAGAGGAGTGGGTAATGTTTTTTTACAGGATAATCATATTCACAAGAAGTATCTCTCTCTCTCTCAAAATGTTTATCTCAAATGCTTGACCCCATATTTCTTATAATTTTCCAAATCGGCCTATATTATCTCAAATGTTCTCATTAACTCATACATCTACATGATTTTGATAGTAAATTAGTGATAGAAATTAAATCATTTTTCAAATAAAATTATATTCATTTTGTAGCCAGCAACACTGGATCATCGAAGATGAATAATAGTAAATTCTAAACATTTTATTAGTATTTGGTTTTAGGTAAAAATAGATAAAAAAAAAAAACATGGACCTATTTCGAAGTATCTTTTTTTAATAAGTTCTGAGAATTCTAAACTCACAAAACTAAATTTCCTTTTATTAGTATTCGAAATAACTTCCAGAGTATACAAAACTAACCCAATTTTGAAGTATTTATTTTATTAGTATTCACTTGGGTTTAAAAATATACAATTCTCTAAACTTAAAAAATGACAAAAACTTAAATTTTAAAAACCAACTAATTGAATAAATAGTCAACCAAATAAAAAAAAAATCAAATTGTTGATCACCTACTAAACAAATACATAAATAAACATAAAATTAAGAAAGGAAAAAAAACTTTTGAATAAACAATCCACATTTCTGAAGCTACTAGAGACAAATTCATTAACAATCATATTAATAAAACTAAAATAATATTATAGCAAATTTTTTATAAAAAAAATTGTTTTCACGTCCGCGCGTAGCGCAGATCACATACTAGATCCAAACATTAAAACACAAACAAAACACACACATAAAATAAAAGATCCAAAAAAACCCAAACATAAAACAAAAATTTCAAAATATACAAAAATAGGCCCATTAAGATATTAATTATACAAAAAGGGAATTGACATAGCTTGACAATTTGAATTATATATAATTTCTACAACTCTCACTTTCGATTGAATAACATTTTTTTAAAAATACCACATTTACACAAAACAAGGACATCACCATTAATCTCTAACTTTTTTTTTTTGGTCAAGCACCATTAATCTATAGCTTTGATTATAATTTTTTGAAAACAAATTTCGGATAACAACACAAACTAAATCTTAAATGGCCTAACATGAGTCATTATTTGACCTTAATGAGCTTAAATATGTCAACTATCTTTTACCTAAAAACACATATGTCGGACTCACCGATGGAGAATTGCTTCACAGGGGCGACGGTGACGATATTCCCGAAGAATGATCAATCGTTGTAGAGGAGAGAGTGCAAACCAGATCTTATTATTTCAATTTTAAGTTCTAGGGTCACACTCGCCTCTTCTATCATCTCATTCCCGCAGGCCACGTTCCTAACCACCAACAATCAACAAATGATGTCATTGGTCTGTGATTAGTTGGACAATCAAGAGGGAATTTCTCCGACTGCCGTCAATATAACCCTACGATGATGACGGCGAGAATAACGAACTTCTCAATTAGTTTTTCTGGGGGGGGGGGGGGTGTGTTTCAAAAATTGGTGTTGCAAAAATTTAAAAATAATATAGTTAAGAAATACGTAATAAAGAGGATTAGAATCCAACATGAAACACGATTAAAAGAATGATGTTAAAAAAATTGATTAAAAATAATATAAAAATGGAAAATAAAATAAGGAATCATTCAATATTAAACTGTTAGAAACAGTTCCATTAACTACAAAACCAAGAAAATAAAATAATATTACACAATCAAAAAAAAATGTGGACCACGCTCGCGCATAGTATCTATACATCCAACATATTTTTAAAAAAAATTATCTTAAAACTAAATTTTTTAAAAGTAGCCCAAATTCCTAAATTCCTTAATATTAAAGGGAAACGTATTCTACAAGGGCTTCAACAAATAGGTTTTAGATGAAAAAAAAGAAAAAAACAAAAATTAGGCAAATAAAACTTTAAATTGTTATCTTCCCTTAGAAAAAACCAACTAATTGCATGAAATTGACCAACACATGAAAAACAATAAGTAAAAATATGTAATATCCACTAAACAAATACATATAAGATCATAAATTTAAGAAATTATGAAAATAAACCAAAATAAAAAATACACATATTTTAAGCAGATAGAGACAATTCAATTAACTACCACATTCAAAAAATAAAATAACATTAGACAATCAAAACCTGTTTAGAAAAATTGTTTACAACGTCCGCGCGTAGCGCGGATCACACCATAGCCTATATATATAAAGTTAGTTTTTCTCTCTTCTCATACTGCCACCTCATCATCCACATGTCAAATTTTAATTGGTCATTTTAACATCATTTTAGTTATTTTCTTTTAACAATTGGTTTTAATTACATAATTAAGATCATTAATGAATAAATTTTATTTATACATATAAAACAAAAAGCATACTGATAATTAGTTTCAACAAAAATTAAAATCTATTGATATCAACCACATTTTAAATATTTAATTTATAAAAAACATCCTCAAAATAAGCTTATAAATCAAAATATGATAATTTATTTCAACTCTCACATTTTGATAGACACAACAAAATTACAACTAAATACAAATACAAATTAAACACCACATAAAACAAAACTTAGAATCTAATAAAATTATTAAATAAACATCAAGGAAAAAAAATCCACACCAAAACATCAATCCGAATGAAATCATAGAAATCTTCTCTATGAAGATGCATCAAAATTACTCAACTACTACATGACACAAGAAGGACCGGCTCACTAATAAAGTGGACCCTGTGCATATTATAAAAAAAATTATAATTTTAGGTATATAAATATATATTTTTCATAAAAAGAACCTTTAAATATTTACAAATAAAACCTTCAAACATGACAAAATTTTGCAAAAATCAGGTGGTAACTATGCATTTGCACTTTCAGCACTTGCCAAAAGCCGGGCCTGGATACAAGATACAAATGAAAAATATGTGAAAAATCATAATAAATCAATACTTGGATATGTATATTATATTATCATATTTATCTACACTTGAAGACTTATTACTTAAAAATTGGAAACAAAAAGGCTTAAGAATTAGAAACATATTTTACACAATAATGAGGATTAGAATCGTACATCAACAATATTGGAAATAATACTAAAAAAATAAAATATATATATATATAAAACGAAAAAACACAATATTACTCGAGGAAGACAAGAGCCACAAACCTAAAATTCGTTGCAACTAGCTCCATCCCAAAGCACAATATCTAATTCTAAGTAAGGATAAACCCAACATCCGCCTTATATGCTTCATAACCGAACTCTCAACCTCCTTTCGCAATAACTCTAAAACACAACAACTCCTTTAGTGTATTTTTATCTCTTTGCTGCCTTTATTACGCTTTAATGTAACTACTTCAAAGATGAACTTTGCGACAGCAATTAACATATAACTCATACACTCTAATTGATATAAATTAAAATAAAAATGCATTATTAGAGATTCCTAATGTTTTCTACTATAAAAACGCAAAATAACAAACTTTAAAAAAAAATTAATTGCATAAATTGACAACAAACATAAAAGATAAAAAAATGTACAAACACCTTTTATTTTTATAAAAAAACAATATTGAAATTAATATATGTAACAAACAAAGATAAAGTATTAAACTATCAAAAAAAAAGATTAACACGCCCGCGCGTAGTGCTGATCACATTCTAGTATATATATAAAGTTAACTTTGCTCTATTCTCATGATGCCACCTCACCCTCCACCTAAGCAGCAAACATTAAAACAAAAATAAAACACACACACACATAAAACAAAATAATAAAAAAAAAACCAAACTTAAAACAAATTTTTTGAAATATACATAATAGGCCCATTAAGAAGGGTCAATCGTTGTAGAGGAGAGAGTGCAAACCAGATCTTATTATTTCAATTTTAAGTTCTAGGGTCACAGCCGCCTCTTCTATCATCTCATTCCCGCATGTCACGTTCCTAATCACCAACAAGCAACAAATGATATCATTGGTATGTGATTAGTTGGACAATCAAGAGGGAATTTCTCCTACTGCCGTCAATATAATCCTATGATGACGACGGCGATAATAACAAACTTCTCAATTACTTTTGGGGGGGAGGGGGGTTGAAACAGTGCCGATTTTGAACTTCTTCCATAGAGACTTAGGTATGTTTATTGTAATCATTAACAATCCAATTTCTGAATTTCTCCCATAGAGACTCTATGTCATCTTGATGGATTGTTAATGATTGTAATGGGTATAGTTTACTCAACTTGATAGATTGTTAATGATTGATGTAATGGGTTAGCCCCATAACAAAAGCATATTGTGTCTGATAAATATAGAAATCGGTGTTGCAAAAATTTAAAAATAATATAGTTAAGAAACACACAACATATTTCACGCAATAAAGGGAATTAGAATCCAACATGAAACACGATTAAAAAGAATGATGTTAAAAAAACACGATTAAAAATAATATAAAAATGGAAAATAAAATAAAATAAGGAACCACCCAATATTAAATTGTTAGAAACAGTTTCATTAACTCCAAAATCAATAAAATAAAATAATATTACACAATCAAAACAAAACTAAAAAAAATATGGACCACGTCCGCGCATAGTATCTATACATCCAACATATTTAAAAAATAGAAAAATATCTTAAAACTAAAATTTTAAAAGTAGCACAAATTCCTAAATTCCTCAATATTAAAGGGAAACATATTCTACAATAGCTTCAACAAAAAGGTTTTAGATTAAAAAAACAAAATTTATGCAAATAAAACTTTAAATTGTTAAGATCTTCCTTCAAAAAAACCAACTAATTGCATGAAATTGACCAACAAAGATGAAAAAATAAGTAAAAATGTGTAATATCCAAAAAATAAATATAAGATCATAAATTTAAAAAATTAAAAAATAAACCAAAAAATAAAAAATACACATATTTTAAACTGATAGAGACAATTCAATTAATTACCACATTCAAAAAATAAAATAACATTAGACAATAAAAATTGTTTAAAATTTTCTTTTTGAAAAATTGTTTACAACGTCCGCGCGTAACGCGGATCACATCCTAGTATTAAGTATTATTAACCTTGGTGAATTGAAGAGGCCTTTTAAACAAAAGAAATTGAAGAGACCTATTGTAACCTTTCACTCCCGATTTCATCTAGGAATAAGGGAATGTATACATATTGATGTGACATGATTCAATAATATACATATACTAGGATATATATATACACATATATATTTGCATATCTCTTAATTAATTATATTATATATTTGCATATCTATTATTTATATTATCTTACGTTTTGAATTTTGTTTTTTGCTTTCGATCAAAACATACTTACATTACATATTAAAAAGTTAACCTGATTTGGTTGTTGTTGTTTGCGAGTAAACATTATTTGTTTCTATGTGTAAAAAATCAACAATTACCGTCTTGTTCAAGATACAAAATTGATTAAAGGAAATAGAAAATAATAATTTGAATGATAGTAATTGGTTATACCCTTGTTCTAAAAAGCGGTCGACTAGCCGATTAATCGGCCAGAAAATCGCTCAGCAGAGTTACCGCCGCGATTAAGCATAATCGACCAACAAAATTGGACTTGCTTTTAATCGGCGCCTAAACCAACCAATCGGTTTAAAACCCGATTAATCAGCTAAACCAGCCGATTAAAAAGCCTAATAATACTCTAATTTTTAACTGTTTGGCAAGTTTCGGGCCATGGTAAGCCTACTTACATGTACCAGTATTTATAGAATTCTTTTTATAAACATGTACCAGTATTTATAGAATTCTTTTTAGCTTTCTCCCCTCTCAATTGTCGATGTGGGACAATGGGAGATGCATCTCCATCGGCAGTGTCTCAGTGAGACACTGCCTTTTTTTTTTTGCTTTTTCTTAAAAACTGTGAGACATCCACCCCCAAAAGTTCTTGTTTGAGACACCTTTGCGTTGCCGTGGCGCGAGGGTATTGGTCCAATTTTTTTATTTTGAGACAACCCATTGGATATCTACCGCTGCAGATGCTCTAAGAATTTATGTGTTTTAATCGTTCCTTTTTTGTTTTGTTTTTAGTGGATCCCACCTTTTCATTGTACCATTTATTTAGTTCTTTTAATAACTATTAGATTTTTACTTTATTGTATTTGAGTGTATTTCTATAATTAGTTTGAAAAACTGCAAAAAATAGCTACAAATTATATTAATTGCTGCAATATATTTGTTTACATACAAATACAATACAAAATAAATCTTTCATGAAATTATGTAAACTATTTATAAATTTTAAGATGTTTCTTACAATTGAATTTATAATAACTTACTTAGTATCTTATGTTTTTCTGTTTTATACATATTTGTTCATATAATGTTATACATTTAACGTCATATATATAGTTTTTAATATAAATTAAATAAAATAATATTAAAAACTAATCCCTGATTTTCGAGCTAGGCGTTAGGCTCAATTCGACCGTCCGACTAACGCCTAGCGCATTTTTGAACATTGGTTATACCAACTCTTGTTGACGTTTCATAATATTTTAGAAGGTGGCATATTTAGTTTAAAAAACATATAGGGAAAGATTTGAATTCAACATAAAAAAAAATAGAGCTCATGATATTTGTAAGATATTTCTAATTGAAAAAACTATTAAATATCATGCGAGAATGGAAACATAAAATAGCAGTTTGGTTTCAATTTGCATCTAAACTTAGCTAAAAAGCTTATGCTTCCTCTATCGTTAATAGGAGAGTAATGGACTTTAAAACAAAACAACCCCACCACTTTCAAACTTTGTTTAACATGTACTAATTAATCGGATCAACTACAACCAAAATTTTATCCGATTAAAGTTAAAGCAAGTTTCGATAAACCTGATTCATTTATTTGTATTGTATTTATTCTTCTCTCAAACAATATCACCAAAGAATGACAGTCGATGCTTTCTGACATCTGAGATTGGACCTTGGGCTTTTAATATTTAATTTGGTTCATAATGATTTTGATTATGGGTTTCACCATAAGCTTTTAGGATTTTCAGTTATTTGAATGGGCTTATGTAAAAACATATGGGCTTCTCTTGCTACTAGCTTGTATAATAAGAAAGATAAAAAAAAACAAAAATCAGATATTTCTACTCATATCATGTTCTTTATTAAAAAATAAAAATTGGTAGAAAAACGAATTTAATAACAGATTTAATAATCCGTTAACGAATAATGTTTTACTCAAATATATTTCTATGTTTCTATCATCTTCAGTATATGGCGCATATTTATGCGAGTGTGTTTAAGCATATGGCATTAATAAAGGGATGGATGAAGCTTTTAGTTGGGACATAAATTGACTATTTATCTCTTCGACAAGAATCAAATCCAAAGGATAGAAAATATAATTTACTTTCAGACTTGCAAAAAAAGAGAGACACAAGTCCAAAGCATATAAAATATATAACAGAGTTGATATCAATCATTTCCGTTTCAACATATTTTTCTAACAAGAAAAAATATGTAAGACATATATGTGGATCAAAATGAACACCGAAAGGCAGAATGATTAAAGTTCAAGCGATATGCGACATACAAGTTAACTTTCCTGATGTGATATAAATTTGCTATTATTCCAATATGATATATTATATGATATATTTTACATAGAGACACAAGTCCAAGAGAGATGTGTTTAGGGAATAATAGATAAAAAAAAACACTGAAAATATACAACATAATTGATATCAATCATTTTCGTTTCAACAAATCATTTCGGTTTGAAATTTGGCACAAACCATCGAGCATCAGATAATTGAATGGACGAACAGATATTTCGATGTGGTCTTTCAACCCTCTGTGTGTCGAGATTGAAGACAAAGATATCTTTTTCACTCCAAACACCACCTTCAAAATAATCATCACGAATACCACTGAAATATATTGAATTTCTATTTATTCCTTTGATGGCGTTGGCAAGCACGGTGATACCAAGATCCAAAATTATTGCTTCGTCTCCCAAAGAAGTAAGTTTCTCCCACTCGCTATGTGATGATTCCATCTTGTAGATGCGGAAGGACCAAACATCAGAATCACTCCTTACTATGCTTTTAACTCTCAGGATTTCTCCAGTCACCGTGGCTACAAGACGTGTATTCTTACTATAATACACATCACCTGGGTCTATTTGGCCTCCAATTCCCTTAGCCAAAAGTTTATTATAGTTAACTTGAGTTTCCAAGATTTGCCTCGGAATATCTCCAGAAAAATCCAATACTTTGACATCGCGAGAGGTATTATACAAGTATAGCTTATGATCTTTATATACCCAGTCATGAGTTCCGAGAAGGTCCGTAAGCGCAGTTTGTTTCCAAAAACTATCTCCATTTTTGGAATGAACCAAAATCCAATCTACGCATCGGATTAACCAGATAACAACATAGTTTTTGGTTTTTTCGTCTATCCAAAATAAAGGTAAGTGAATGTTGATGTGTTTTTGATGATATTCGACATTTGCGTCAGCAAATTTTACTAGGAACATATCATCTATGGTTCGTTCAATCTTTATCATGCCAAGTTGTGACTCCACCGACGGCAGATCGATCCTCTCACGAGTGAATAGATTCATGATGTACAACTTATATCGATAATCTTGCATAAAGAACCAACTTCCACAAATCGCCAAACAATGACTATTTGCAAAGTTGTCACCAAGATCTTGAATTCTATACATCTTATCTTTTTCCTCAGGATTAAACAAGAGACAAGAAGAATCTTTACCTTTTTCAGGAAATAGAATCAGCCAAGGGATCTGGTTGTTTGGCGATGATTGTCTGGAAGCGGATTGCCACGACGAACAAACAGATTTAGCTCGTTGAAAATCTGCAAACCCAAGACGTTCAAAAACCAAGTGCAAGAGATCACAAGGAAGCTTGGACCAGCTTGGGCCATCAGAAATCGGAGAAAGAGAATCCATCGGACTGAGAGACATTACAAACTAGACAACTCAATCTCTTTAAATAACCTAAACCCTACCCTACTCCAATATATATAAAAAGACATGTATCTCACAATAATCTTTTCTTTCTTTATCTAATAACGTATTTGAAAAATATAAATGTGCATGTCCATAAGAGAGAGATTTGTATATAGTAATTAGTCTTTTATTTTTAACTATTTTATACTTTTATTAAAATAAACAAATTTTCATAAATACAAAAAAACATGATTTGATAGTTGGAGAAAAAATAAATCATGGATACAGACATACAGTACATAAGATATGCATACAGTAATTAAGTTTATAATTTAAGAAAGAAAAACACCATTTTTACTATTTCTAAAATTCATCTAATTTTAAAACAATAGATAATATCTAAACTTAATTAATTATAGATTTGTTACATGTCTAAATATGGACCGTATAGCCAAATATAAAGAAAATTGATAGGTACAAGATTCTTATATTTTTAGGTGAGTTTTTTATATACATAACTAGGTTTTTTATATTCTTATCCTACTCCAATCTATATAAAAAGACATGTATCTCACAATAATCTTTTCTTTTTTTTTATCTAATAACGTAATTGGAAAACATAAAGGTGCATGTCCATAAGAGAGAGATTTGTATATAGTAATGAGTCTTTAATTTTTAACTATTTTATATTTTTATTAAAATAAACAAATTTTCATAAATACAAAAAAAAATTATTTGATAGTTGGAGAAAAAATAAATCATGGATACAGTACATAAGATATGCATACATTAATTAAGTTTATAATTTAAGAAAGAAAAACACCATTTTTAATATTTCTAAAATTCATTTAATTTTAAAACAATAGATAATATTTGAACCTAATTAATTATAGATTTGTTACATGTCTAAATATGGACGGAATAGCCAAATATAAAGAAAAATTGATAGGTGCAAGATTCTTATCCTTTTTGGGTGAGTTTTTTTTTATATATATAACTAGGTTTTTTGGTATTCTTATCCTACTCCAATCTCTATAAAAAGACATATATCTCACTATAATCTTTTCTTTCTTTATCTAATAACGTATTTGGAAAACATAAAGGTGCATGTCCATAAGAGATTTGTATATAGTAATCTTTAATTTTTAACTATTTTATATTTTTATTAAAATAAACAAATTTTCATAAATACAAAAAAAACACATTATTTGATAGTTGGAGAAAAAATAAATCATGGATACAATACATAAGATATGCATACAGTAATTAAGTTTATAATTTAAGAAAGAAAAACACCATTTTTACTATTTCTAAAATTCATCTAATTTTAAAACAATAGATAATATTTGAACCTAATTAATTATAGATTTGTTACATGTCTAAATATGGACCGTATAATTTTACAAAAAATTATTAGCGACAAAAAATATCATAAATACAAAAAAACACATTATGTGCAAATTCATATTTCTTCGTAAATTTCATCATTTAATGTGCTGCAAGTGTCTAAACCGTACACTTGCGATTTTTCAATTCAGGTTAAAACTTGATGTTATCAAGCGGGAACCGTTACGGTTTGGAAAAACATGGTGAAAAAAAAATTGATTACTAACACATTTCTCAATTTGGTTGATGTCTTACAATGGAGATGAAAAGCATGAAGATCCAAACGGTTAGGTGGCCATGTTTTTGAATAGGGATTAAAACCAATGGCACTGAGCTGTCGGCCCTGACTTCTGGTGGGCCACAAGCAATTAAAAAAAAAATTGGGCCAATATATTTTAACTTTATTGAAAAACATAGTAGTGTTGTTTGCACTAGAACTACTAAATATATGCTAAAACACTTAATATATAAGGGATATGCCAATCATATACTATACAAAATCTTTGTTATGATGGAAAACAAAATTTATTCGAGCAGAGTATTAGACTATTAGTTAATAGTTATATAAATACTAGTTAGACATATTATAAAATTTAGATAAAGTTATTTTTGTTAAATTTTGAAATAATTTTTTTTATAAATTTATCACGGTGCGGGTTAAATTATCTGATAATTTATTGGTCGGAAATGCATGGTCATGTATGGATGGTGACGTACACGTTTTTGTGGACAAATCATTTTTATTTTACTAAACTGAATCATTTGTAACTATTAGAAAAATATTTTTTGATCCATTTAATATATTTTAACGTGATAATTGTTTTCCCTATTAAAAAAAATGTTTTTTGATCCATTTAATATATCTTAATGTGATAATTGTTTTTCCTATTTTTGATCCATTTTGATCAATTTAATCATTAATTAGACATATTATAAAACTCAGATAAATTTATTTTTGTTAAATTTTGATATAACTTTTTCTTAAAAATTATCTCGACGTGGGTTAAATTATCCGATAATTTGTTTGTAACTAATGCATTGTCCTGTATGGGCGGTGATGGAAAACACATTTTGTGGACAAATCATATTTATTTTACTAAACTGAATAATTTTTAACTATTAGAAAAATGTTTTTTTGATCTATTTAATATATTTTAACGTGATAATTGTTTTCCCTATTTCTTAAAAAGCAATTGTTGCTCCATTAACTCTATGTTAATATATAGTTATATAATTTTATATTCATTTAATTTCTATTCAATTTTTTTTGTTGTGCTATATTTTTGTTGTTTTTATTTTTTTTATCTTTCAATGTTTTTGTAAATTTTGTTTTGATGAAAAATAATAATTATAAAAAGTTTGTGAATTAATAGAGTCATTAGCTTTAGTTAGTTTTCTTCTCTTTTTTAATGAAAAATAATAATTAGCTTTAGCTAGTACTGAAATGTAACTATAGATCGCTCCTATCATCCATGAATGGACCTATGATGCTATGTGCCATGATTTGCTTGATATGGAGGGGAATAAACATGTTATTGAGGTAACAGATCTATCTTTTCATTCTACTACTCCTTGTAAATTTATTTTTTGATCTGTTTCCCACTTGCTAAATTTGCTAGGTTCCCAGTAAAACTGGGGGGCCTCCGGAGAAAAAGGAGATAGTGCTTGAAGATCATGATCCAGTGTGGCTCGAGCTCCGACACACGCATATAGCAGATGTACAATATTATGAACATCTATCTTTTGGCCTGAATTGCTCACCATGCATGTTGATACCATATATCTTTTTTTTTGTTTTGGATTTTATAATTAGGCTAGCGAGCGTTTGCATGAGAAAATGACCAACTTTGCCTCAAAGAACAAAGCCGCACAAATGAGATCAAAGTCAGTGCTAAGAATTTATCTTCCCAAATTAATTCAACAGCGACTTGCTTGATAAGATTAGCCTAAATAATGCAGAGATGGTAGCGAGTTGTCTACTCGTGATCTGCAGAAAATAGTCCAGGCTTTGCCACAATATGGAGAACAAGTTGACAAACTATCCACTCATGTAGAGGTTTGTTTCACCATCAAACAGACGATATATGGAGCTTTTTCTAGATGTGGTTGTAATCGAACAGTCTGTCAAATTCAGCTAGCTGGAAAAATTAACAGAATAATCAGAGACACGGGACTTAGGGATCTAGGGCAGCTGGAGCAAGATCTTGTTTTTGGAGACGCAGGTGCCAAGGACGTTATCAATTTTCTGAGGACAAATCAGGTCATGAGATTAATTGATGGTGTTTGAAACAAAGATTCCAATTGTTTTTGACAAAATATTATAAAATGCAGGACACAAACCCGGAAAACAAATTACGACTACTGATGATATATGCAACAGTGTACCCAGAGAAGTTCGAAGGTGACAAGGGCGTAAAGCTAATGCAGGTAGCGTTTGAGAGCCCCCGCCCCCTTGTAAATTCTAATGCATGGAGTAGCTAATAAGGCATATATGTATATATTTTATCAGCTTGCTAGATTATCACCCGTGTATATGAAGGTCATAAGCAACATGCAATTGATAGCTGGATCTCCAGAAAACAAGACTAAATCCGGTAGTTTCTCCCTCAAATTTGACGCCGGAAAGGTAAAACAAGCTAGGAAGTAGGTACAGCTTTTTTTCTAATTTATTACCCAATGAGAATCTGACAACACTCTCTTGGCATAGACAAAACAAGCAAACAGGAAAGACCGGTCTGGGGAAGAAGAAACATGGCAACTATTCCGGTTTTATCCTATGATCGAGGTAGATGAACTGGTGAAAGGCTGAGATAAATAATCTTTGTTGTTTGCAGGAGCTACTGGAGAAACTCGTGAAAGGCGATCTATCTAAAAGCGATTATCTATGTATGAACCAATCAGGTCATCACAAGGAGGAGAGTAGTGAAGCACGAACAGGATCAGTGAGGAAGAGCTCTGCTCCTACAGCGGTTCCAGAGCGGAAAGCCACCCCTCATTCTATGAGATCAAGACGAACTGCAACTTGGGCACGTCCTCCTTCTTCCGACGATGGCTATTCCAGTGACTCAGTGTTGAAAACTGCTTCTACGGACTTCAAGAAGAAGCTGGGGCAACGCATCTTTGTATTCATTATTGGTGGGGCAACTAGATCCGAGGTATACATACAAACAACTCTCGGGAATCTTGAATGTTATGATCAACTACTCTAGCTAGCTTGTGACAAAAACAAAGTGCGCTTAACCTTTTTTTGACATGCAGCTCCGAGTTTGCCACAAGTTGACAAGCACTTTGAGGAGAGAAGTGGTACTAGGCTCCACGAGTTTCGACGATCCCCCACGATACATCACGGTAACACACAAAAAAACAAACATATCCCCTTTTTTAACAGTTCATTATAAAGAAACAAATCCATGCATGCATGGAACCGATTTATAGAGAATCTATCTAAAAGAATATTCTTCCAACTAATTTGTTTAATTTTTTCCGCAGAAGCTGAAACTGCTGTCGGAGAAAGACATAACAGGGGCTCCTGATCAACCCTTCAAACCACAATACTGGTGAACTTGACGCAGCTCGACTCTTAAATTATATTTTTAGGAGAAAAAAAAGAAGTTAGTTATTGTTTCAATTGAGAGAAGAGCGGATATTAGTCAACCAGCAAGCATACATTGACTTGTTATTGTTCTTGCTTCTCCTTGACCCCCCCCAAACTCTTATATATTACTATATATAGTTTGTGTCATATTAGTAGCTTCTCCATAGTAGAGCATAAATAATACTCTGTTAAAGGTCTTGTTGTCACCGGCACCGAGATTTGGATATTTACCATAAACTACCGGTGAACTGATTTATTACACCACAAAATAAAATGAAGGGCTTTAACAATCGGGATCAAGAATCAAAATTATACTTTTGGTTCTCAAAAAATTTGCATATATTGTCAAGTGCGTACTCATTGTTAGGCTAAGTTAGATAAACGACTACTTATATAACAATCCGGTTATGTGAAGCTTGCACGATCATTGAGGATAATTACATCAAGCGGTTGATTGATAATTTATAATGTTGTCACGTAGCATAATAGCATTAATAGGCATGCAAGAAAGAAAAAAAGTTAATTAATAGTTTCCCGTCTTTATTTAATACTCTCTTATACAAGTTTATAATTCATACATGATGAACAAAAAAAACTAAAGAGAGAGACACATCATATCATATATAGTCTTTTTACGTTAAAATAAAGATGTATTAAACCGACTTGGCGAATCCGACTTTCACAGTTGAAGTCTGGTAGTCAAAAACAGTGTGAAAGGCTCGCATAAATGGAGCGCCCAATATCCTATACAAAAGCAAGATTTATATATTTTCTTGAAATAAAAAAATATATAAGTGTAACGATATTATTAAAAACTTACCAGTACTCCTTCGCCACGAAGACAGTCTTGCAAGTCACCTGTCTTCCCTGCAGCTTCTCCTGATATATATACTAAACAAAAAAAGAGAAAAATTAGTAAATTAAATGAAAGAAAGAAAATTATTCGATCGTCCGACTTACATCACGTGGTGTGAGGGCGAAAGGTTTTCCGGCAATCGTGAAAGTGACATGAGGCAGGTTCCCATAGTTCGCACAGTTTTCTGCTGCTCCGATTTCCCGATTGATATCCGCGATCAAATCCTTATAAACAGAAAATATAAAAATGAGAGACAAATCTAAAAATCTTTTGAGTCAATTAGGCTTATATTACCGATGGACCACGAATGAATGTATTCCCGGAATCAACAAAAACTTGGCATCCCTTGGAGCAAATTTTGGTGTCTTTTCTGCCGACCAAAATGTTGTTCATTTTGAAGAGGTTACTGTATCCTTCCACATTAACATAAGTATGCTCCCCGGTGAAGTGCCCTGTGACGACTCCTCCAAAAACGATTTCTCCTCCCTCGCGGCCTTCTGTTCCAGAGTCGGAGTACCGTCGAAGCCAAATTGAAAGTACTTTGGTTTTAATCTTCCCTTGCTGCATCATCGTGTTCCAAACGGTAGTGGTTTTTGACACATAACCTAACGGACCCCGAAGTCCCAATATACCATCGAACGGTGCTTCCGCAAGCACAGTATATTTGTCGGTAGCATGAGTAGCCTCTGTGAAGGATTGTCCGGTGATGCTAATCCCTCCAATCTCGACAGTGTCAACGCTAAGAAAGCCTGTAAGAGAACCTGTCCCATATTTGATGGCTACAGCTGTTCCTGTTGAACATAACAGTTTAAACTAGTGAGATGATTTCAGATTTTTGAGATCCACAGCGCACACATACACCGATATGTTATATTATCTCATATAAAACCCTAGGACTAATTAAGGTTATATTTTTCGTTTTTTCTTGTCTTTATAAGTATTTATATTATAATGTTACATAATCACTCCAAACGTTGGAGAAGGCTACTTCAATCTTTTTAATCAAACATAGTTATTATTAAGAAAAACAAAGAAATTATACCATAAACTTTACACTAATTAAATAAAGATACCCATTAAAAAAAACTATAAATACAGAATCCACAACATACCATTAGGTTTGTAGGTTCTAGATGCGGCTGAGTTGTATTTAGGTCCTTTTCCCGGCCAACCCTTGGACGGGAACCACAGCTCCGAACTTCCGGTATCAAACACAACCTTGAAGGTTTGACCCGGAGTCCCTACCTTGACCTCGCCATAGTAAATGCTGTCACGGAAATTCTGTAGTCTAACTCCATCGTTGTTAACTACAAAAGTAGTATCCTTTTTTAATGTGACTCTCACGATGGCTTGCACTGAAAGAAATTAAAAATTAAAGATATGATTATAAGCTGATAAACATATTAATAATAATAATAAAAAAACATATTAATAAAATGCAAAAACCTTCATAATTACCTGTAAGAGCTGGGAAGGCTAGAGAAACAAAAACTGCAATTACAATGACGCTCTCAAATTTCAAGCTACCCATCTCTCTCTCTCTCTCTCTCTCCTTTTTTTTCTTCTTCTTAATTTCTAATATGACTTTCTATGCAACTCATTATCCCTTGTATTTATAGAACTGGTGGGGAGAGGAGAGAGCCTGGCTCAGACAAACGTTTATTTTTTTGGGAAATTAGGTAAATTAAAAAGAGTAAAATTAAATCACTAGCCATGTGCTAGGATACATACACAATAATAAGAGGATTGGTCAATTTTAACCTTATTAAGATACTTCTCTCACGATTCTTTTTTTTTTTCTTCCTTTTTTGAATTATTTTTTATTATTAAATATGTTTTCTTCCCTCATTTTAATTATTTCCAATTTTGGATAAATCATTAAAAAAAAATAGACATAGATAAAAGAAATTAAGTTGGGGTTATTGGTTCTTGCATTTTAATGGATTTCTCAGATTTAGAAATCCTAATGAATCCATTGATTTTAAAATCAGAGAAGTGGATTTCAAAGTTAAATAATTGGATTTCAAAATCAAATAAATGGATTATTGTAAATCAACCAAATAGATGGATTTACAAGAATTTTACTATTATAAGAAAATCAAAAAAAAAAAAGAGCTTTGGGATAGAAACAAAACAAAATAGAAACACTATATATCATACGACATCTGCACGCATATAAGGTTAAAACCGTCTCTCCAATCATAAAATGGTTAGTTTCTCTATTTATTTTTATATATGGCTATATACTTGATTTTGGGTATGCAATTGGTTATTGGACTAATTCTCCCTTGTTTCTTCTACTAATAACTTTAATATACATTTAATATTTCTTCCTCTCTCTTCCATACTTTTGTTTTTTCTCAACTATACACATTTTATTACCAAATTAACTATGCTATATCTATATATGCACGTACATAATAATATTTGTTTTTCAAAAAAATTAAATTATTTTTATTTATATATTTAATATGATTCGATATGCTTATATCTTTTGTATATACTGTACATATGTACTATGGGTTATAAGTTTCGTTTTCTCTTTATTTAATAAAATATATTTCCATTAGTTTAGATGGTATATAGTGTGATATAATAAATACATATGATATTTATATGTATCGTATGTTATAATTTTTATTTGCTGTTTTCTAATATAATATATTTAATTACATAATAAAAAATTCTTTTGTTTTTTGTTTTGTTTGCGGGTACACATGATTTTTTTGTTGTCGACTGAGTAAACAAAATTAATTTTTCAAGTTATACATATTTTTTTTTGTTAAACATAATTAATTTTAAAATATTATAATTTTTCAATATATAGATATTATATATATACATATATTATCTGATTCAAATGTAACAAACCTAACATTTGCTATCTCTTGTTCGCTGAATCATAGCATTTTTTTTGTTTAAACACGTTTTATGTAGTTATGAAAGCAAATAGAAAAATAGGTAATTAATTGAATGATAGAAATTGTTTACACCAACTATTGTTGACTTTTTGTAATATTGCATAATTTTGTTAGGTGACGTATTTATTTAAAAAGCAGATGGAAAATTTCAACATAAATAAAAAGGTAGAGCTCAGATATTTGTAAGAAATTCCTAATTGTAAAAACTATTAAAACCCGTACAAGAATAGAAACGTAAAATAGCAGTTTGGTTTCAACTAGTATCTAAATTTAGCTAAATAACTTATGCGTCCTCTTATAATTAATAAGGGAGTAATAATGGACTTGAAGACAAAAAAAACCTCACATTTTTTCAAACATTTATTTGTTGTTGATGACAACCTTACAAACTTCAACACATGTAGTTACGTTCTTTTTTTCTTGCTTATATGCTTTAGTGCTATTATGCTGCTGTATAACATATACCTAAATGTTGACATGACAACTATTACTAAAATTTTATCTATAAAACGAACTTCAATACACTTGAATATTTATCCGTCTCGTATTTATCCGTCAATCACAGAAGTAAGCGCAGGGGTGAAGGAAGTAGACGCCAAGGGACATTTATTATGATTTCATATATATATATATATATATATATAGAGTTATGTGTTTGAATGTACAATGAATTAACAGTGGTGTAGTGGTAGAGTATAATCTTGCCACGGTGCAGACTCGGGATCGATTTCCCTCTGCCGCAAAAAAATAATTTAACGACATTGATACCAAAACGACGATACCTCGTATATGAATAATCAGGAGACGAATACTTTATGCGGAAATAGACTAAAATCCTGCGTTTTCGGTGTAGCAAGACCGTTTTGGTTATTAATATTTCAATATTTGTGGTTTATCACAAGAGGTATTTGTTTCATTTATTTGTGATTTTTCTTCTTTCGGATTTTTTATTTATTTATTTGTTAATGTCTTCTTGGGATTTTGTAATTCTATCGACACAGTATTTTTTTACTCGTTCTTGATGGCTAAACAAGTAAATTATGTCACTCTTTAAGAGTACAAACAAAAATAAAATAAAAATAAAGACATTCGTAAGTTATCGACGCTTATGTATTAACTAGTTTAGCTTACATTATGTTTAAATTTTTGAATATGTACTTATTTTCTTTCAAAAAAGTAGACACAATTATAGGTCCCTCTTTGTATCAACTAGTTGTAATACTTGCTTTCTTTAATTAAAATACATATTTTTTTTTTTTGTATGATAACTATAAGTAATTAATTATATACCTATATATTTGGGCAGAGCAAGTTATGGCTCTCTAAAACGCTAGCACTGGAAATTGCGTAAAGCGTATATTAATATAAAATCCATACAAGTATATAAATTAATAATGCACTTAATTAATTGTATGTAAAGAAACGAAGGAATATAATTAGCAACTTAATAAATTAGTCAGTCGTCAAGACCAGTCACCACTTGCGAGTTTTAACCATGACGATGAAGTAGCGTTGTGATTAGTGCCACCTCCACCATCTCTCCCAATCATCCCAACGCCCATGACCATTGGATCAACGGAATAATCTTGGCAAGCTAAGTTGAGATCTAAAGATGGTTGATCTAGCGGCTGATGAGATCTTCCGGCAGAGTCATGTTGTAGTGGCGTCATACGAAGATAATTGGAAGGTGTTAACCAATGACATCTCTTGTGGCCTCCCAAGGCTTGTCCCGATGAGAATACGCGATGGCAGATGGTGCATTCGTGAGCGTTGGATCTTTTTCTTGCGACGTGAGCCGTTGATTTGTCTTCTTCCTCCTCTTCATCGTCCTCCTCTTCCTCTTCATCGTCTTCTTCTTTGTATTCCTCTTCTTCTTCCTCCTCTTTATCTTGCGAGGCAAAGCAACCCTTCACTTTCTTGTGGCTTGCCCTGTGCCCACCCAAAGCCTGATGCGACGCAAACACCTTCTTGCAAGCTTTGCATTGGAAAACCTGTGCGGTTTTTTGCTTTTTGACGCTTTTACCCTTGCCATGCCCATGCTTGTTGTAAGCATCCCCTGAATTGGACAACAACACAAGACAGTTGGCAAGCTCTTCGTCTTCGTTTGGAGACAAGTTAAGATGATTCGATCTCTCCCTCTTCCATGGACGACGTGACATGTTGTCCTCATCGTGTTGACCGAACATGACGAAATCAATGCATGGTGAGTTCATGGCTCGATGTGTACATGTAAGAAAGTGTTGGGGTGTGAATTAAAAAGGAGAAATTAGCCCTTGTTTTTAGTGGAAGTAATGGGTTTGGTGTCTTCTTGTTTGTGTGGTTCCAAGTAGATGAGTCCTTGCGCTAATGACACGTGGTGCTGCTTTTGACTTTTTCCAATGTTCCTCTTAGTCACACATCTAATCTATTATTATTATAGAGAGAGAGATGTGGTTGGTTTAACAATGCTCATTTCATGCTGAATTTTTTGGCTTACAATAAGTTTTATAATATCCTTCTTGTCTTTTCTTGTGACAATTTTAAATTAGGGAGAGTTGAGGCTGCGGATGAGAAGGCCTTCGAAGGTGATTCCAGGTCCGAAAGCTAAGCCAAGTCCCCACTCTTGTGCGGACTCGCCTTTCTTCTTCAGCTCATCTCTCACATACTCCATCACATACAGTATCGTGTTGCTGCTCACGTTCCCGTAATCCCTCAACGCCCTTCTGCTGCTCTCTAGCTTCTCTCCCTCCAGCTTCAGTTTTGTCTCCAGGCGGTTCAGAATCGCAGGTCCTCCTGGATGAACAGCCCAGAACATGTCATTAAACTCCATGGAATCATCTCCTGCCTTTCCCATCAGCTTCTTGCAGAACTCTTCTATGTTCTCTTCTATCTTCTGCGGGAGGTCTCGTCCTAGCTTGAAGTTTATGCCTTCCTCCGACAACCTCCCGTCAATCACCTTCTCTGTCCCCGGCAAGAACTGCTGAACAGCATAGTGCAGCTCCATGAAAGGAGCCTCGCACTCTCTCGGGTTTGCTCCGATGATCACTGCAGCTGCACCATCTCCAAACAGAGCAGCCCCCACCAAGTCGTAAGGACGAGCTATGTTTGGTGGCCGGAACCCGAGAATGGTGGTTTCAGAGGTTGTCAGCAGAACACGGCTTCCCGGGTTGTTCTCAGCAATGTCTTTCGCCACACGCAGGCCTGTCACACCCCCGTAGCATCCCAGAAAATACAGCATCACTCTGTTCACGTCATTCCTCAGGCCTAGCTTTGCAGAGAGGTAAAGGTCACCACCGGGTAAACGGATCTCGCTTGAGGAAACATATACAATGTGAGTGATGTCTCCCACTGGCCTTCCCCATTCCTTGATGCAATCCAAACTGGCTTCCAATGCCATTTCCACAACCGCCTCGTTTGCAATTTCAAGTCTTTGCTTGATTGTTGGTGAGCCCTCTGTTGTTAGCTCCGGGTATTTATCCAGTATCTCTCGCGACAACACCGTGTAACGCGTCTTCACGGTTGTGGTTTTGCCTAAACAACAGCACAAAACATTAGCGAGCTTCAGCATTTCACAAGAGAGAGCATAGCTGTGTGAAAAATAAAAATATAAGAGAGAGAGAGAGAGAGAGAGAGTGAGGCTTACACAAGTGTTCCAGCTTCTCTTTGATAAAGGCGTCATCACATTTGGTGTCGCGTAGAAATCCCTCCACGAGATTCTCCTGAGGAACCACTTGGCTTGGGAAGGCTTTGCCAAGAGCAAGCACTGTTGCCTTCCCGGGATTTGCTACACGCCTTGTGAAAACACTGCTTTGCTTCTCAACACCTTTCATCCCAGAATTCGACATCTCTTTTTGCAGGTGCAAACGGAAGAAAACTCAGTTGATTGTTGAGAAGAAAGGCGGTGGATGCAGAATATCAACAATAGCAAAGGATTATAAAGGAAGGGCTGAGGGTTTTCTTGGAGAGAGTTTGGTGTTGATGAGTGAGCAACATGGAAAGAGAGTACAGGTTATTTTATTGGGGTTTGGTGATTCTTTGGCCTGTGTTGGTTAGAAATGCAAAAATAAACATGAAAGAGGCAACAAAACCTTTTTTTTTCTTTTTCTCCCAGGATAAGTAATGTAAGCCTCATCTGCTTAAGTAACAGGTATCATGAAGGTGAAAGTTAGGAACAGAGTCCATAGAGACCTGTATCAGAGACAACGAAAAGAAACTTGTTGAAGCTAAGAGACAAGAATTTTACCATTTACAGAGGATAAATATTATTGCACAAAATGGAAAACGGAAACACAGAGAAAGGAACCGCTTTACCAGGAAACAAAGAGACTCATGTCAATTACAGGGAATTTTCTGGTGATTGGAAATTCAAATTCCAAACACCCGGGACTTGAATGGAACATAAAGGGCCTGCCAAACTCTTTATACATATTGCTCCATGGTTCAAGAAGATTTATGATGATATCACTTGTTCTAATCCATAGCAATCATCTTCCTTTCTCAGTGTAGCCATCCTCTTTGACACAAACTGAAGTTCTTCCACCTTTCCAGCGGCCTCTAAGGCATTTCTCAAAACCGAATGGCAGCTAAGCTGTTGGTGGTTTCCTAGTTCTACCAATTCATTGTACAAACTAAACGCTTCAGAGTGTCTCTTATGCATACAGAGTCCTTCTATGACACTGTTGCAAGTGCCCATATCTACCATTTGACTCTTTTCCAGACAAAACAGCACAAGTCTGTACGCATCAAGTAGTTTCCTATTTTCGCAGAGGAAATCAAGTAATTCCTCCATCTTAACCAAATACCCATTATCATAAAGCAACTTAACAATCAGAAATGCCTTGTCCTTCTGTGCACTGCTAAAAAGCAATCTGACAGCATGCGTAGAAAGATCAATGTTCTGTCTTATCCGTTTTTCCAACATTAGCCTCACGAAGCCGAAAGACTCGTTAGCAAATTTTCTGTTCACAAGTTCTGCAAGTACAGAATGGAAAGTGGTTGCAGCTGGGAGATAAGAGCTCCTTAGCATCCTTTGTAGGGTATCGTGAGCAAGAACAGCTTCACCTATTTTCAATAGCCCATCGATCAATAACTCGTAGGTTTCAAGATCAGGCACAAATTCCCGCCTCAGCATTAGAACCAACAGCTCGTAAGCAGCCTTGAATTTGCCCTCTCTGCAGTGACCCGTGATCAAAGTCCTGTAAGAGGGTGGATCTTGCGCTCCTCTTTTCATGAGCTGCCTAAAAACTTTCTCAGCCTGTTTCGTTTTCCCATTGGCACATAAGTATTGGAACATTGGGTTATAAGCTGCAGCAAGAGGCTTGCATCCATCCTTGCCTAACAATACTTCCTTCTCAAATAACTCATTGAACAGTGTGGCGGCTCTATCAAATTCGTTTCTGAGGCACAAAGTACGAATCAAAACACTATATGAAGCTGAATCAGGATGCAACTTCATATTCACCATTTCTTGGAACACCTTCATCGCTGCATCCAGATGTCCAGCATCACAGTGGGCTTTGATCAAAATATTAAAAGTACAGGCATCTGGAGCAAAAGTGGTAAATGTATAATCCCCTCCATTCAAAAATTCTTTGATCTCATCATACCTCTGAACCTCCGAGAGGCCCTTAATCAGAGTATTGTAAGTCACAGCATTTGGTTTCAGCCCTCTGCTGAGCATTTCATGAAACACAACCAACGCTTCATCAATTTCCCGCTTCATACAATACCCCCGCACCAGAGTGGTGTAGCTAACAATGTTGGGATGCACATCCGCTGCTTTCTTCATCATTCCATTGAAAACATTATGCGCAATCTTAACCTTTCCGGCTCTGCATAACCCATCGATGATGGTGTTATACGTAACAACATCAGGATCGCATTTATACGGCTCCATTTCCTTAAAAATCCTAAAGGCTTCATCCACCATGGAATTCTTACAAAACCCGCTTATCAATATGTTAAAAGTGTAAGAATCTGGGGTAACCCCGTAGGTACGACGCATTTCGTCGAACATATCATGGGCCATACCAGTCTTACCACGCTTAAGCAAAATGGACAAAAGACTGTTGAATGTAACAACCGAAGGCGAGATGCCCATCTTCTTCATGGTCTCGAACAGCTTCACAGATTCCTGGAACAGCCCAGCGTTTCCGTAGCTCCTAATCAAGCTGTTGAAGTAGCGATCCTCGAGCTTAACGCAACCGTTAGACCTTTTCTCGATGGAGAACAAGAAATTCCGAGCGACGTTGAGATTCCGAGCACGACCAAGGAGCTCCAACATGAGGAAAAAAGAGTGCTCTTTGTGAGGAAAGCCCTTGTCGGAAACCCAGTCAAAGAAGCGAAGACCATCAGCAGGGATCTTGATGAGGCGTAGGGTTTGGAGAAGGGTGGTTGTGGAGAGGGATTGGGATGGATGGAGAGATGAGAGTGAAGACTCGACTTCGTGAGACCACGGTTTAGAGTTCACAGCACGCGCCAAGGACCTGGCGAGCTTTGATTTGGTGGAGCCTTGGTTGCAAACTTTGGCTCGGATAGCTGGTAGATACCTGTAAGAATAGGAGAGATTTTAAAGGAGCAGTTTTGTAGCAAATCAAGTGCGCACGAGGAATGGAATCGATACCGCACAGGACGTTGAGACTTGGAGAGGAACAGAGCATGGAGTCCTGCACCAGAAACCATTGCAGAGGCCTACGTCGACCGCTCCGAACCTTCCGGCGGCAGGGATCAATTGCTGGAAAGCCACTATTTTTTTTAATTTATTCCCATATGTCTCTTTTTTTTGTATTTTTAATAAAATTGAAAGAAAAACCAAAAATTCCAAATTAAAACAAGAAAATTATAGATCCAACCACTTGGATCCGATGAAAAATCCACCCAGACCCAACAATCCAGACCCAAACCCAAATTCAGTTAATTTAAATTTGAAAAAAAAAAAAAAAAAACCAAAAAAATCTCCCACTTCCTTCCCCGCGAGACCATTAGTCTTTCCCTTCCCTGAGGTCCGACCTTCCGCCACGAAATCCGACAAGAGCTTAGCCATCTGCTCATCCCTCGAGTTCTGGTCTTCGATTTCGGCTGCAGATTTCGTCGATTGGCAAGAAATCCCGAGCCCTCCCTCAAAAATCCCGAGCCCTCCCTCAAAAATCCCGAGCCCTCCCTCAAAAATCCCGAACCCTCCCTCATAAATCCCGAGCCCTCCCTCAGACCCACGCGATTCTTCATATTCTTCCTCTCAGACTTCGCAATAGGTAACAGAATCAAATCTAGTTTCGATGCCTTAGTTTTCGATTTTCGATGAGCGCCATTATGCCTAACTTCTCTCTTTTCGGTTTTGATATGAAATTGTTCTCGAATTGGTTTGGATTATTCACAAATGGTATGTGGATGTGTTGTCTAACTTACATCTAGTTTTGGTTGTTTTAGGAATTACCTAGAAGCAATTATAGAAGGAGAAGCAATGGATTGTCATGAAACCAATCCGAAAGTGACGGTTAATGAAGGAGAAGAAGAAGAAGTTACTAAAGAGCAATTAGTTGAAGAAAACGTGGATGGAAGGAGAGTAGAGGAAGAAAACGTGGATGAAAGGGAAGAAACAGTTGCTGACGACGAAGAAAACGTTGCTGAAAACGTTGAAGAAAACATTGCTATCGCAGGGGAAGACAATGTTGTGGAGGAAGAAGAGGAAAAAGAGGTAACTGGAACATCTTAGGTTTGAAATTGTGATGTAGGGACATCTCTGGCTAACTGGAACATTTTAGGTTTGAAACTGTGATGTAGGGACAAATGTGTCTAACTGGAACATCTTAGGTTTGAAACAGTGATGTTAGGACAACTCTGGCTAACTGGAACATCGAAACTGTGATGTAGGGACAACTCTGCCTAACTGGAACATCTTAGGTATGAAATTGTGATGTAGGGACATCTATGGCTAACTGGAACATCTTAGTTCAACAGTGATGTAGGGACAACTCTGGCTAACTGGAACATCTGAGTTCAACTGTGGATAAGTGATAGTAATAAGTGTTATTTTTATTTGCAGGACTACGATAGTGATGCTGATGAAGATGATGATGATGAGAGCCAACCACTGCCGCCGGAGAAGATGTTTTTTGGTCCAAGCGAGTACAGCAAGACTTGCAAGGTCGGAAGTAGGTGTAAGCTGAAATCGACGGTGGAGTACATTGAGGATGGTCTTGATGAAGAGTTGGAATGGTTTCGAAATCATTCTCAATTCAAGCATATGTTCCACATGCCTAAGGAAGCAAACCACATGCTTCAAGGCATGTGGATGCTTCTCCTTCGGACAGCATCTACGGAGAAGGAGAGAGAAGCCTGGTTTGTGGTGAACGGAGTGCCTATCAGGTACTCTTTGAGAGAGCACGCCCTCCTTACTGGATTGGACTGCCACGATTACCCCCGACAACTATAAGGCGTTGGGGGATTTGGAGTTTGCTGAGTGGATGTTTGGTAAGGACCTGAAGGTAACAATCAAAGATGTGGAGGAGAAGCTTGAGGAACTTAAGAAGAAGACCGAAGGAGTGAAGAAGAAGACCTCAGCAGTGAGGAAGACCTTGGGAGACAGGTTGAAGCTCACTATCTTGTATTTCTTATGCAAGGTAGTGAAAGCCAAGTCTAAGGTTGATGGTAACATAGATTCGTGGCTGCTGAGTGTTGTTGATGATGTCCACGCTTGTGAGACATTTCCTTGGGGTCGGTTTACATTCGACGAAACCATGAAAGAGATCTGACGCTTTTGATATGCTCAATTTAATACCCTAAAGTACTAAAGCAGTTGTAATAGTATAGCTAGGGGTCGAACCACAGAAGACTCACAGAAACGCACAATAGATTCTATAGTGTCGAATTACGCTAAGCCAAACAGTTGTAATTAAAAGCAGTGCAGAAATTAAAGGAGATGTAAATCAATTGGAAAATATAGGCTCAGGGTTTTTCTCAGGAAATCAGTGAATGCAGACTAACTAACTAACAGGATTCAGATTTAGCGCAGTTCTTGAACTCAAATCACTAAAATATAGCTAACCAACTCTCGTTGCGAAAACTATCTAAATCTAAATCCCAAGAATTCCAAATCTCTTTGCGAATCCTAAATTCTAAATCAGCTTTAATATCAGGTTTGATATGTTCACAAATCAATTAAACCAAATCTCTTTGCGAATAATCAATTTGCTCACCTAGGTTCTATCAGGTAATTAATCGCACTCTCGTGCCTAATCAATTATCCTAAGATCTAAGTTCCAGATTCGTCAACCTAGAATTAGCTATGAACACAACCTAAGGTGAAGAACTAATTCAGATGGTGAATCCTAAACAGATAATTAACCTAGCATTCAAAGAAATCCTTTATGAGAAAACCCTAAACCTAAGGTGGATCTACTCAGACATGGAGAATGAAACAATCAACATGTTTGAATAAATCATCAATAGAATAGAAAGAAGGGTTTAGAGATCTGATCTCGGACGAAGGGAGATTCAGACTTGTCTCTCTAAAACCAAAGTAAAATCAAACACAGAAAATAAAAGCATAAAAAGGCATAGCCTAAACAATGGCTGTAAAATCCTATTTATAACCTAAATCACGATTTGGGGCCTTCTTGTAATTATCAAAGTCTTCTGGGTGCTTTTGCAATTCTCCAAGACTTCATAATTAGTCGCGGCCCATGAAATCTCGATGAGTGTCGATCGATACCAGGGGGTATCGATCGATGCTCGGTGCTCAGATCGGGCTCTTAGTCATCAGACTTCAGTCTCGCTCCAGAATGCTCCAATAATTCCAATTAAGCTCCAAATGTGCTATAACCTGTGAAAGACTCTAAAAGACTCCAAAACACAAGAAAAGACTCTATAAAAGGACTTATATCATGGCCTAAACAGGGTAAAAACCATGATATATCAACTCCCCCAGACTTAGCCTTTTGCTTGTCCTCAAGCAAATAGAAGACTAAATCAGAAAAAGAGGTTTGAAAACGTAGAGACTCACCTGTTCCTGAACCATCGAAATGACCTTCTTTCCAAGCACCCAAATGTTACCTGATCAGCTTTTGATCTAACCACCATGTACTTCTCCGTAGACATTCGCAGCTTTTCCAGACTCCACACAAAATCCCACAGCATTGTTCAAGTAAAGCCCTCATCGCCAGTTTCATCTCTGCAGCTAATATTTAAGAACCTTCTAGACTTTTTACCAGACAATATCTTGACAAAGGAACCACCCTTTTCACACTTCTTTTGTATCAATTTCTCTCCTCCAGACTTATTTCTTATTATATCCTTATTAATTTTTTTATTTTCAGCTTAGCATATACATATCAAGGTAGGAGACGCGAGTATTGATGGTGTTTGCCACCAAATCCCCGGTTCTTCCCTCTCTATGTATCAAAGGATGTAGGCGAATAATGGCATCATAGGAAAATCCTAGCCTCGCTTCCAATCCTTTGTGTGATCATCCCCTCTTAAGTAGAATAATGGGATCGCTGGAAATTTTCCTAACCCTCTACTCAGAAGAAAATCATTTCAATCTTTTATGCTCTTAATCTATCAACTTATTTCAGGGGAGAGAGATACCATAATTCTAAACACACGGGTTCCTTTATCAGATATGAATGATGAATCAAGCTCTATGAACACTAACCACATTGATGAAGTGCAAAAATTTGGCTCAGGCTTCAGAAGAACTCTGCTGGAGACATGGATGTTTTCTAGTCAACTGGTCAGCCTTTGGATTTTTCATTAGTCGATCTAGAACTGATCCTGTAACACTGTGCACTCAAAAACAAAATCAAATCAATAGGTTCAAGCACAGGATCATCATCTCCAACAAATTTTGACTCAATAAAACAGTTTTGACTCGATAAAACGACTGACTCTAAGAAAAACGAAAACAATGTCAGCAGACACCTCCCCCAGACTTGAACAACACTGTCCTCAGTGTTATCTAGCCTAGAGTCAGTGAAAGAAACAAAGAAAAAGGATAGAACGAAGAGAAACAAGAAATTACCGTTCTGGAACAGTCGGTGTCGATCGACACACGGCATGGTATCGATCGATACCATGCTTAGATCGACTTTGTGAATTTTCATCCGCGATTGGTGTCGATCGATACCATAGGGGTATCGATCGATGCTTAGGCGATTTCGAGTTGCTCCTTGTTCATCCTGACACAGACTCAAAACAAACGAAAATAAAAATAAAAACGAATCAAAAACAGACTCACCAGTGGGTTGCCTCCCACCAAGCGCTCGTTTAACGTCAATAGCTTGACTGTAACGCCCTTCAGGCTGGATAAGAGTGAGAGCTTGCACCAAAACAGGCTCCATCACTTGACATTACTAGCTTCAAAGTTCTGCTTAGCATGCTGTCCACAAACTCCTGCCCTTTCTCTTTCAGCTCAGAAGTAAGAAGGACTCTTGCCTTAGAGAATGGCTTCAAGGCTCCTTTGCATTTGACCTTGTACTCAATCGAATCTCCATTACACTTCTGAGGTATCAAAGTGACATGGGGATTCTCAACTTTGTTGCTCTTGGCCTTCTTCTTTGTTGCCTTAGTTTTCTTGGCAACTTCTTTGGGGGTGCTGGGCGGTTCACCTGGAACATCTGCGACAGTAGGCTCATCAGGAGGCTCTTCCAAAATATCAATCGCTAGCGACTCTCCTGTGACAACCTCGATGCTAGACACATGTGTGGGAGCACTCCTAGGGGGAATGACACCATAATAGACCCCTCTGTCAATGTAAGAGAAAGAGATTCTCTTATTAGGTGTGTCTATGATCGCGCCTGCAGTAGCCATGAACGGTCGTCCCAAAAGGATAGGCATACGAGATATTGCACCCATCTCTACAACCTGAAAATTAGTAGGAACTAGACAGTCTCCTACTTTGACCAGCAAACCATGGATAGTACCGTGTGGAAGCGAGGTGGAGTTGTTCGCGAATGTGATAGATGCCTCTGGTGGTCGAATATCAGCTCCTAACCGCTCTGCAATTGCCCTTGAGATGACGTTGACACTAGCCCCTGAGTCGACAAGAGACTCTTTGAAATTAACTCCTGAGATGGAGCATGGAACAGCGAATTTCCCTGGGTCTTCCCTCTGTGTCAATTTCCGCGGTTGTAGTGAATTGCGAACTCTTTCTCCGATCACCTCAGGTGTTTTCATAACTTCTGGTCCGTTCTGAGAGGGGTATCGATCGACACAAGGTAGGGTATCGATCGATGCCATGCGATTTGAATCGTTCCTGACAAGTACATCTTCATCAGAAAGAAGCTCCACGTTCGGGTTATCCAGCATATACTGTAGTTTAGCAATCTCCCATTCCTCCCTTGTCAGCTTAGGAATCATAGGATAAGGCATCCTGGTTACATACACTCGTTCTGCAACGACCTCAGGCACCTCAGTAGAACTCTCTGTTGTCTCCTCAGAAATCACCTTAGTATCGACCGATACCAATGGGGTATCGATCGATACACGGGTGATTGAATCCATTCTAGCAGACGTCTGGGCTGGTATCGATCGATACTGGGGAGTATCGATCGATGCTTGTGCGATTTCAGGAATGGCTTCGAGATTTTCTGCACGTAAGCTGATGGCATTGACGTGTGCATTGTGTGATTGAACCGCCTTTCCCTTGGAATTTGCTGCAGTCTGAGCTACTTGCGTCTCCAGCATCCTGTGGCTCGTATTTAGTGCCTCGATCCTTCCACTCAAATCGGTGTACATGGTGTCCATCTTACCATTGAAGGTGGCTGTCATCTTCTCCTGCCCTTGAACCAGGTGTTCAAGCATAGCTTCAATCTTACTCTCAGGAGCTTTGGGTGGTGGGGATTGGTACCCTCCTTGCTGAGCATTGTTGGTGAAGTTTCGATTGGAGTTGTATCCGAATCGCTGACCCTGAAAACTAGAACCACCTATGTAGTTGACATCTTCCACCTCATTCCCAGTAGCAAAGTGGACGGCCTTTGTTGTCCTTCCCAGCAGAAGACTGTGCATAGAATCCAGCTGAGCTTTCACTTCAGCGATCTGTGACCCATCCATGTTACCAGCCAGCTTCTTGCGCTCGAAGTCTGCGCTCTTGGTGCTACTACTAGATGCAAAGTTCTCAATCAACACAATAGCATCCTCAGGATATCTGGTGTTGAAACTACCATTGCTCGAAGAGTCCAGACCCATCTGATATCTCCAATCTACTCCTCTGAAGAAGATACCCAGCAGCTGCACATCAGAGTATCCATGATGTGGACAATCTCTCTGATACGATCTGAATCTTGTCCAAGCAGCCTTGAACGCCTCAGTAGGTCCTTGAGAAAAAGTGGATATCTTATTTCTCAGATCTTCAGATCGCCCGTCATCATAGAAGTTGATCAGGAAGGCTCTCTTGGTGTCCTCCCAATTAGTTAGTGATCCAGGAGATAGCTGCCTCAGCCAGTAAGTAGCTTCTCCACCCAGAGAGTAGGGGAAGAGCTTGCAGAAGAGATAGTCGTAGGACACTCCATTGCTCTTGATGCTAGTGACCAAGTCCTCGAATTTCTCTACATGGTCCATTGGATGTTCATGAGGAAGACCATGGAAGAGATTCTGTCCTACTAGAGTGTAGTAGGCAGGTTTCAGCTCGAAGTCATTCCTCTCATAAGCAGGAGGACGAATCGCTGACCGATTGGCGAAAAACTGCTCTGGCCTGTTGTACTCACCAATCGTTCTTCCACGATTAACCACAGCATTCCCTGCGTTGGCGCGCCCAGCTGGCGCAACAATCTCAATAACAGGAGCAGGGACAACGATGTTTCCAGCTTCATCAAGTCGTTGCCCTCTCTCATTACACACATGACCCTCTTGGTCTCTCAGAATTCCAGCTTCATCAGCTCTTAAAACCACTGGGTTGTTCATCCCTGATGTTTGCTTGGTTTTTCTGTTTGTGCGTTCCACAAGCGCTAGCTGTTCCAGTGATAGTCCAACTAGCTGAGTGCTCTTGTTGCTCCTGGTTTCACGAACAGGCATACACCTGCAAGGAAAACACTAGGCAAAGCACGTAAGTAACCAGAAAAATACGTTGAGTATCGATCGATACCAAGTGGTGTCGATCGATACCAAAAAGAAGTCGCCGGAGTATCGACCGATACTAGTGAGTATCGATCGATACCGACGAACTTAGTCGAAATTCTAAACTAAAATCTAATGGCAAATTGAGTCCCCGGCAACGGCGCCAAAATTGATATGCTCAATTTAATACCCTAAAGTACTAAAGCAGTTGTAATAGTATAGCTAGGGGTCGAACCACAGAAGACTCACAGAAACGCACAATAGATTCTATAGTGTCGAATTACGCTAAGCCAAACAGTTGTAATTAAAAGCAGTGCAGAAATTAAAGGAGATGTAAATCAATTGGAAAATATAGGCTCAGGGTTTTTCTCAGGAAATCAGTGAATGCAGACTAACTAACTAACAGGATTCAGATTTAGCGCAGTTCTTGAACTCAAATCACTAAAATATAGCTAACCAACTCTCGTTGCGAAAACTATCTAAATCTAAATCCCAAGAATTCCAAATCTCTTTGCGAATCCTAAATTCTAAATCAGCTTTAATATCAGGTTTGATATGTTCACAAATCAATTAAACCAAATCTCTTTGCGAATAATCAATTTGCTCACCTAGGTTCTATCAGGTAATTAATCGCACTCTCGTGCCTAATCAATTATCCTAAGATCTAAGTTCCAGATTCGTCAACCTAGAATTAGCTATGAACACAACCTAAGGTGAAGAACTAATTCAGATGGTGAATCCTAAACAGATAATTAACCTAGCATTCAAAGAAATCCTTTATGAGAAAACCCTAAACCTAAGGTGGATCTACTCAGACATGGAGAATGAAACAATCAACATGTTTGAATAAATCATCAATAGAATAGAAAGAAGGGTTTAGAGATCTGATCTCGGACGAAGGGAGATTCAGACTTGTCTCTCTAAAACCAAAGTAAAATCAAACACAGAAAATAAAAGCATAAAAAGGCATAGCCTAAACAATGGCTGTAAAATCCTATTTATAACCTAAATCACGATTTGGGGCCTTCTTGTAATTATCAAAGTCTTCTGGGTGCTTTTGCAATTCTCCAAGACTTCATAATTAGTCGCGGCCCATGAAATCTCGATGAGTGTCGATCGATACCAGGGGGTATCGATCGATGCTCGGTGCTCAGATCGGGCTCTTAGTCATCAGACTTCAGTCTCGCTCCAGAATGCTCCAATAATTCCAATTAAGCTCCAAATGTGCTATAACCTGTGAAAGACTCTAAAAGACTCCAAAACACAAGAAAAGACTCTATAAAAGGACTTATATCATGGCCTAAACAGGGTAAAAACCATGATATATCAGCTTTGTGAAAAGCTTCAAAGGCGTCGTGAAACCAAAACAGCAAGCGGCGTTTGGTGGCTTTGTTCTTCCTCTCGAGGTTAATATTTAAGAGTAATTTATGATTTTAAATATTAGTTTAAAGATTTTAACACTGAGATAATATAACGATATGTGTAGATTATGGCATATGAGGCGATTCCAAATCTTGGACGAAGATTTCAGGAATCTGTACCCGCAGAGCAGGAATGTCCAAGGTGTTGTAAAAGTAAATTCTCAGAAAGTTTAATGAAAGGTCATCCTTTGGATGACATCAATGAAGCGGTCGGTCTCAGCAAGGTAAGAGTTTGTGAACATAGTTAGTTAGTAATATTTGTAATCTTTTAGAGTTTCATTTGATGTTCGAATTATTAATCTTTACAGGACATCTCTAGCATCTTGGAACCAGATTCAGAGGAGAATGATCTGTTGGAGCGGATCATAGACGATGACTATGATGATGGGATAGGTTTCATCGATCCCATTGTTGAAAGTTGGAGAGAGCGTCTAACTGTTGAGAAGAAGAAGATATTTTGGAGAGATCTCTTTGATTTGGACGTGGCTTCGCGGAGTGATGCAATCCCTGAGACTGCGAGAGTTGATGTTGGCCTTGACAGAGTTTCTCAGGTACCTGGGCATGTACCTGCACAGTCTGGAGAAGCCTTGGAGAGGAAGATGAAGAAATGGATGGAAAAAGCGATGGAGAAAGGGTTTGAGAAGATCACGGAGAAAATAACAGAGAAGGCTATGGACTTGGAGAAAGCGATGGATGGGAGATTGAAAGAGCTTGAGAATTTTGTCTCAACACATCGAGAGAGTCGATCTTATGAGACTCCATCCTATCAGCCAACTCGACCAATCATCGAGGAGACAAGTGAGTGTGGAGCTTATGAGACTCCATATGCAGCTGTGTGGTTCTTTTCAGTGGAGTCCCTGACCCATCTCCACCAATCATCGAGAATATAAATCAGTTTTTTTTTTTGGTTTACGATTTTGGGTTTGGTGATTTCCTTGTTGTGTTTAACTTTGTTTATTTTTTTATGCAGCTGAGGTGGAGGCTCATAAAGAGAAGAAAGGAAAAGGAAAGAAAGACAATAAGAAGAGGAAGGCGAAGGATCCCAGTGTCACTCCAATACCAACCGGAGTGAAGAGAAGAAGGGGAGAGTCTGACTATCTAAGGACACCGTGGGTTGATGAGAAGAAGCCTGAGCAGGAGCCTGAGAAGAAGCCTGCGAAGAAGCCTGCGAAGAAGTAGGGGTTTGTAGTAGTTTGGTTCTTTGGTTATGAACTGTTTGGGCGGAAACACACTACTTATCGTTTTTATGTATTTCAGTTTTTGGAACAACTGGTTTATATAGGTTCAACTTATTTAAGTTCCTTCAGAACAACTGGTTTATATAGGTTCAACTGAATTGAGTTTTTTGGAACAACTGGTTTATATAGGTTCAACTGAATTGAGTTTTTTGGAACAACTGGTTTATATAGGTTCAACTTATTTAAGTTATGAAGGAACAACTGGTTTATATAAGTTCAACTTATTTAAGTTCCTTCGGAACAACTGGTTCATATAGGTTCAACTTAAACATAAACATAAACATAAGGTTTTCAAAACATAAGGTTTTCAAGTCTTATAAAGCCACAGAAACATAAACATAAACATAAGATTCGTAATACAAAAGGACATTCAGCCGCATAAACTAAAGTCACTTCTTTCTCCCCGAAAGTTTCTCCCTCAGCATATGGATCTCGTGGTCCTTCTTGGCTAAGCTTTCCTTGATCTCATCAATTTCTTGACGCATTTGGGCAACGGCCATACGCATCTCACAATGGAGTTTGAAAGCACTGTGAGATGAAGCTCTCTGCTCATCTAGTCGGAGCTCTACTCTTGTAAACTGCTCTTGGATTGCATGATCCCACCACTGAAAAAGGTGGTCTCCACCATAACAAAGGCCTCCACCACCACTCGTTGTGCAATGGTAGTATCTTCTTCCTTCATCCCCCGAAGTTTTTGCCACGTCGACTCTCACTTGTTTACCGCACCAACACTTTGAAAGAATACCGAAATTAGCGTCCTCTCTTGCGTAGAGATCCTCATAACTTTCTTCTGAGGAATCAGTCTCTCTTGCACTTATTGGCATTGTCACTGTAACGGGAAAAACAACAATCATATATCCAAAAACAAGAATTTGTCACTGTAAATAGTTATACAGAAATCGAAACCAATAAACATGTACCCAGAAATCCCATACACCCAGAAATCGAAACCAGCACCCAGAAATCCCATATTATTTAACGAATCAGTCAAGCATATAACGAAATCCCATATACCCATATACCCAGAAATCGAAACCAGTAAACATATACCCAGAAATCTCATATACCCAGAAATCGCGAATTTAAGAATTGAAAATCACGAAAACGAACTCACAAAATCGAGAAATCGAACTCGAACTAGCAAAATTGAAATACCATAAACTTACCTTTGTCGATTGTTGAACTCCACCTTCCAAATCAAGAAATTTCAGAACTTTTCCCCTTTTCTCAAACCCTAGAAATCGCTCGCCCTCCTCTCTCCTCTCTCACTCTCTCTCACTCTAAAAGGAAGAATATCGGCCTATCGGAAAATGAGAGTGAGCGTATGTCGACAAAAAGAAAAAGGACAAAAGGCGGTATATTGATTAAAAAAAAAAAAAAAATTGAACCAATTTGGGAAAAGAAGGGAGGAGGGAAGTTCCGAAAAAAATGTACATAGTTTTCCCCTAGATGTACAGTTGTTCACCAAACATCATAGTTGTGCTTTTGGCGATATTTGCGTATTTTAAGTTGGACCTTAATATAAAAGATTATGTTGTATTTGTCCACGTGACTTCCCACATTTATGTACCATTTATGAGGTTTTCATAAGACAATTTGCACGAAATTGAATTTTTCAACTCTTTTCCATCGTAAGAGGTGAGTATTAACAAAGTCTTCTTTATACTATAAAGAGTATTTGATGTGAGAATAAGCATATGTATTAGGAAAATGTTTAATTCGTTTTTTATTGATTATAAATCGTTTCTTAAGGTATTACGAATCCTTTTAAAACTTAATTTACCATTTTTATTATTAGTTGGATATTATATTAATAATTATGATTGTATAATTATTTTGTTTGTAGTTGTACTAGTTGAACCCGGTTGTTCAAATCCGAGTACAAACATGTTCTTATATGTACTTAGTTTAACCTGGTTGTACAAATTCGAGAACTGCTGAACATACATGTTCTTATTTGTACTTAGTTAAACCTGGTTGTACAAATCTGATGCCATATAACAACATACATGTTCTTAGTAGTACTTAGTTAAATCTGGTTGTCAAGATCCGAGAAATACAGCAACATACATGTTCTTAGTTGTACTTAGTAACAGACATGTTCTTAGTTAAATTCGAGAATTACAAAGAGGAAAATATGTTCACTCATCAGGACTTTCGGGCTGCAACCACCTCTCCAAGTTAATGCCAGGGACAGACTTGTTTCTCCTCTTCCTGCTACCTTCTCCGGTAGATGGAAACCGCGTTTCCTGATTTCTTCCAGATCGTTTGGTGTATTGCGGCGGTAAGGCGAACAATTCTTCTATTTCAGCAGGAACCATCCAGTTAGAGTCATGCGGGACGACATAAATCGTTCTGTAATATGCCAACGCCCATGTATCAATCAAGTAATATTGAGAACAGAGATCATAGATTTGGATATTCGTTGTTCTCCCATCCTTCCTCATGAGGTTTCTCGTTGCGGCTATTGCGTGGACACACGGATACTTGTCTATATCAAAACATCTGCAAGAACAACTTTTCATTTTCAGGTCCACCAAATAACTCTTCCCATCGCGTCCAATAACGTTATATTCAAGCTGGAAGCCGTTTAGCTCAGTCACCACTAATTTTGATGCAATTGCACATCGTGTGTGCAGCTCGTTCTCCACAAAAGGCACCACTCTCTTGTGGTCCGATGCAGCACCAGCTTCTTTCCTATGTTTGTTAAACCATTCAAAAAAAATTTCAAGAATCGCATCAATCATAGGTAATAGAGAGTACTTCCTTGCTTCCCTAAACACACTGTTCATTGACTCTGCGGAATTGCTGGTGTCTATGTTGTACTTGTCTCCTGGGAATTTGCACCTTGCCCATTTATCCGGCTCTATGCTCTTATCGAGATATTCGGCGACTTTAGGATACCTACTCCTAAAATCAGCATACTCTCGGTTGAAATCACTCTCCGTATAAATATGAGCACAATTCCTGAATTTCATCGCGACATGATCCTTGTGTTGTTTCTTCACCTTTCCTCTCACGTTTTGAGACAAATGCCAGATACAATGTCCATGATGTGCGCTCGGGTACACCTCAAAGACTGCCTTGATGATGCTTGCATGTCTGTCGCTTATAAAAACCATTCCAGGAACATCCGGTATAACTGTTTTCAGCATTTTGAAAAACCAGGTCCAGCTAGCATCTTTCTCACTATCAATTACACCAAACGCAATGGGGTAATGGTGATGACTGGGATCCTGAGCTGTTGCGAAAACCAGCATACCACCATATACAGACTTAAGAAAAGTTGCATCTACAACTATCACTTTCCTCATAGCCCTAAACCCTTCAATGCTAGCTCCCAAAGCAATGAATAGGTACTTGAATCGTTTTTCTGCATCCAATTCCACAGCTGTTACTGATCCAGGATTCACCTTCTCTAACATGTACAGATAGGAATACAACATCTTGTAGCTTTTTTCAGGACTCCCTCGCACATCACTTACATGTTGTTTTTTTCCTCTCCAGGCCGTAGCGTAAGAAAAATGCAAACTGAGTCTTCCTTGAACAATACTCATGAGATTTTTAGGACTCGGGGTGTCTAATAGACATGGATAGTCTTCATGCAAAAGAGCTGCTACCATTCCTGGTGTACCTTTCTGTTTACAACTGCTTGTGCTCGCAACAGCCCGAGAGCAACTATGCATCTTTCTATGTACTCTTACACTGAAAAATTCTGATTTCTGAATTCTCGCAGCTCGTAAATACCATTTGCAACCTTGTGCAGCTTGACCACATCGTAGCATAAGTCGCTCCGTATCCGACTTAACTGTATGAATCCCAAAACAGTTCAAATTTGCAGCTCTATGAACCAGTTCTTGCACTGGCTCCTTTGAACAAAATTCTTGACCCTTTTCAAGACCCGTACCATCTTCCCATTCTTCAACATACTGACTATCTTGTACAGGAGGTGGCAGCTCAACATATTCATGCCTACCATCGAAACAGTCATCCACATGGTTATCCACTGGGCTATCCACAGCCTCAAAATCGTTACGTGAATCATTCTCACAACCTTCATTACCATCATTCATCGGCTCTTCATTGATATTCTCGTTATTTTGTTCTGATATTTCACCAGCTCTGAAAATAGTAAGGATTCCACCATTATCTGCATCATCAACTCTCCCATTTGAAGTCGGCTCCCCATAATTCTTACCAAATGAACTTCCTCGCCCCGCTCTTGAAATTTGATCGACCCACTGACTTTTTCCAAATCATCATTGGATAACTCCACATGCATAACATGTCGAAGTCCCTTTTCATCCGATGTAGTCAGATAAACAAAAACGTCCTCGTCATCTACAATATATGACTCTCTCGCAGCATTAGATACGCTATAACTCAATTTCAGCTTCCTCGGGGTTTCATCTAACGCAATCTTCCTGCATATTTTCTCTACTAACATCGAATAAGTTATCTCTTCCATAGATGCGGACTTAAACGATATAGCGTATACGGAATTTATTGAAACTCATTCATGCTCTTCTGTATAGTACCCTCCATAGTCAAAATGAACGTTTGTGTGCCTCTTCCTCATCGTCTCCTGGAAATAAGATAAAAAAACACAAATTACGAATTACACAATTTGTCATAGTTATTCTATTTGTTCCAGTTGTCCTAATATCTCTCAGTTATATACCATTTGAACCAGTTGTCCTACTATCTCTCAGTTATACCATATGTTCCAGTTGTCATACGTCTGCAGATTTCCAGATTTGGGATCGATTCTAAATCGTGGTTTCCTCTAGATTTACCACTATTCAACAGCTAAAATAACCTATGAAAATAGCTATTCTTACCATTAAACATCATTACAAACCAAATGTGATACCAAAACAACCAAATTCCTTTTCAAATCCCTAAATCTAACAAATCCCCAAATCCCCTATCCAAGAACTCACCAAACCCGATGAAGAAAGGAGAACAAACCGACACCGACGAGAACGAAGAACTCGCCGGAGGTGACGGAGGACGTGGTTGAAGGAGCTCAGTTTGAGCAACAATGGCGTCTTTGGAGGAGGAAGGAAGGTGAGGAACGGACTCGTCCCCGCGGGTTAATGGCTTCTGTTTTTTTTTTTTTCGTTTCTTTTTTTTTACAAATATCATTAAGGTTACAATTGGCATTACACATTTTTAGTGGCATGTAGATTAGTACATGGCATGGGAGAATTTTTTTTCAACAAAAGTGGCATATGAGAATGGAGCTCGGCGGCAGGTTTATTAGGGACGAAGAACTTATGAAAACATTCTTCATAATCAAATTGAATAAATGGGCCATAAAATATCCGGGCTAACATAACACATATGCAAGCCCAAATTGAGAGATGGGCCCACACAATATTTTTGTGTGTAATACAGCCTAAACCTCTCATAATAATTTGTTATAAGATCCAGATTCAATGCTAACAACCCAAAGGAAGAAGGCTTTCTTCTAAGTGCCCTTAGACAGTATTTCTTTCGTTAATTGGTGGTAGAGTATACCTTATAGTGTATTGAATAGCATTCTCATCACAGTTAACAGCATATGAGGAGACAGTCCGTACGTTTGGGTCAACGTCGATGGCAGCCTTTTGGCACCTAAATGGGGGCCCAGTGGACAATCTCACTCTCGGCGCGTGAGGGCAGATACGATATGTCTTCCCTTAAACGATCCACCTTCGCTTTCAGGCTTATTTACGGGACTGCCATCCTGTCTTTCTAAGCCCCAACAGCATTTCACAGTACCTTCTTGGCGTCTTCCTCCACTTTCTATTTTTCTTTTAAAACACGTGTAAACATGTCATTCGACGAGTGGGGCCCAACATGATTAATATATAGAACAAACCGCGTTTACACCCCACCACGATCCTCTTTCTTTCTTCTCTTTTCCTTTTTTTACGTTTTTCATTATTCCTCCTCAATTTATCTAATCTTTTCAGAAATTACTTACTCGTATTTGTCATATTAAGCAACATCTATTATATAGTCTTTATTCAGAGATTACGGTACAATTAGAAAATTAATCAAAGGGCACAGACACTCATGTGACCACTTCCTTTCTTCTCCCCCGAATAGAAAGTTAGGGTTTTTGGAATTCATCTCTCTCTCTCTCATCATATAATTTGGCAGAGGGGAAAGACTCTGATTCTAATAGAGGTATAGTACGTCGCTTGCTTTCAGTCTATTAAAACCACTCCCATAACCTATTCCGCACCGACATGTCTCCTCTACACTTCCTTTAATATCTCTCCTTCTCTTTCACTTTGTTAATTGAAAGAAAAAGAGATCTTCCTCGGGATCTCCTCACTTCTATTCTTGGATCATGTTGGACTACGAATGGGACAACCCCTCCGCCATTATCTTATCCGGAGATGATCCACACCATCAGGACCCTGACCCGACCCGACCCTTGTCCATTTTCGACCCGACCACCCATCATCACTCTTCCTCTTACAACATTTCTCCACCTCTCCTCTCTTCCTTCTCTAACCAACATTCGACCGTCTATGGTCATCAACATTTCACCGCCGACCACTCCTTGTACGACCCACGCACCACCACTCATAATCCTTACGCCTCTTCCGATTCCATCTACCATCCCCACTCCTCTCCTTCACCCTTGTTCTCCTTCGACCAGACCGGCTCAGGATCCGGCTCTTCTTACAACTTCCTCATCCCCAAGACCGAAGTCGATTTCACCTCCAACAGGATCGGCCTTAATCTGGGAGGCCGCACTTACTTCTCCGCCTCCGACGATGATTTCGTGAGCCGGCTTTACCGGCGGTCTCGACCCGGTGAGCTGGGGATGGGCAACTCGCTGAGCACTCCACGGTGCCAAGCGGAGGGATGCAACGCGGATCTGAGCCACGCCAAACACTATCACCGCCGCCACAAAGTGTGCGAGTTCCACTCAAAAGCTTCCACGGTTGTCGCCGCCGGGCTGAGCCAGCGCTTTTGCCAGCAGTGCAGCAGGTAAACATTTTTTGTGTCTCCTAAAGAAAGATCCCACCTTTGACACAGAGATGAATCATTAGCTAGGCCTCTTGTCCGTACGACTTTTACCTTTGTAAAATCCATGGACCATGGAGGAGTGGGGGCATGCTTATACTTCGTCCGTACACATGCCTAATTAATGATGCAGTCTAGTTGTGTTTAGAGAAGGATTTTTTTTATATATTAAATCAAGTAATTAGGCTTTATTAATAAATGAGTCATGTGATTAATCATTCTCTGTCGAGGATCGTCACAATCATTGAAGAGAGAGTATACGTACACTCTCTCTCTCTCTCTCTCTCCTTCTTTTCAACCCAAATCATTTTTCCCTTTTTTCTAACGTAATACTATATAATACGCCCTAGTCTTCTGTGCATTCAGCAGATTTTTATTATTAAATAATTAACTAATGCATGCGCTTAACTACAGGTTCCATTTGCTGTCGGAATTCGACAACGGGAAACGCAGCTGCCGCAAGCGACTGGCTGACCATAACCGCCGCCGCCGTAAATGCAACCAGTCAGCCTCCATAGCACACGACAGCGGCAAATCCACTCCGGCAGATATTACCACCACTCCAAGTACTTGATTACTTCTCTCTCGCTCTCTCTCGTTAATTAGTCAAACATAAATGATCACCAGAGTCATCGAACGATTCGGGTATAAAGTCCTCGTCGTTGGAATGTTTCCGGCAAAGGCAGTTCCAAACAACAGCGTCGTCTTCCTCCTCAAATTCAATGTTTTTCTCAAGCTGCTAAGCGAATTGTCGTTATCTTATCATTGATACTATTTGGTCATGTAATGTTTTGTTTCTACCTGTTCCTTCCTTGGTTTACTTTGAGCGGCCGAGATTAATTAATTAGTAATTAACAACTCCATGCATATGTCGATAATTGGATTTGATTATTAATAGAAAAAGCAAAGACCGGGGAGCGTACTGGTGCATAGTGGTTCGTTCATCGTTTATTCATTTAGGGGAACTGAATTATTGACTGACTCTCTGCCATTTTGTCTGATTGTGCTGCTGGAATTTTCCTAGAAAACTACACCCAACCAAAATTGTAGAAAGTGACCCATCGACCATGGCCACGTGGTTCCCTTTTTCAAGAATTGTTTGTCCCCCGTTTTGAAGCTAATCATACAAATTTGTTCAATTTAATTATCCACGTGATTCTTTTTTTTTTGGCAGGATTTAACTTTGTACTCTTTTGTTATGTTATTTCATTGGTTGTAATCTAATAAATGCTATAGCTACCCGCCGCACAACAACAACAATCGATGATATATATGTCTAAATACGTGGATATATATAATTGTGTGCGTATTATTGTTATACTACTTGATTTAATTAGTTACTACAAGTAATTAATTAAGTACACACTTTTGTACGTGTAGTAAATTAGTAAACTCACGGAGTCCGTAATGTATGAGATGAAAATTATGCATAAAATTATTCCTAGGCGATGATACGACGCCGTTAGAAGGACATGCCCATGGTTCCCCTGATTCCAGCGTTTACTTTTCAAGTTGGATAACCAAAGAGATACATCATTACTGGCCCAATTAATTGACAAATATCCTCGATTACTTTGTTGTATAAAGAACAAATTATACGAGGAAATTATGATGTTTCTGTTTCTGCTTTATGGACCGCACCATACGCATCGCGTATATCTCTATATAAAATGTAGGGCAACAAATGGTTTTTACATACTTCGCTGTTACTTAAAGTCGTATCTTGTATACACCCTAAGTTTTGTAACTCTTTACGTGACAAGGATAATTGGACTGTTCAGAATCATGTAATTTAACTTCAACACATATATATATATATATCAATCTCAGCTTACATGGTTTTGATGAAACACAACAGCCTCAATCTTTACGTGTACCACTATGTATATATCTTTTTAATTTTCATGTGAAAAATATCAATCTTATGAAATCACGACAAGACAAAAGTAGCTATTGTTAATAACCGATGAGTAAAATTTTACCTTCTTATAATTACTAAAACTTGCAGACATCCTCATTTAGATCCGATGTTTTTATTAGCAAGTGTCCGTCAAATTCTTTATTATCGGTGTTGCATCAAATCCCTCTGTACATACTCAATAAATACCTTGATTTTTTTCGGCTACGATATCTTGATCCCATTGATGGTAGTCCACTAGGAATTAGAATTGGCAGATTTCTCCGTTTGTTATATATATTCTTGGACTAATAGCCTAGAATTAAAAAAAGTGTACAAGTCAAATGACATATCGATGGACTCAACATATATATGATCGTAAGGATGGTGAATCATCACAGTTTGAAAGTTCACGCCGTTATATTTTGTCTTTCCAAGTTCCAGTCGACGCTTTATCGATTCTTTTGGTTCTGTTTCTCTTTATGATAATCGGAATTGAATTCCATGAGCATTCGGCGGTGCCTCAAGAAGCAAACAATAATATCTCCGGCGAGTTGCAATTTTCAAAGCTTATTGATCCGATGGACTGATCGATCGATGTGTGCCCTCTTCAATGACATGTGTCTGTTTTTTACGCAATTCCCTTATCGACTCAATTTTTGCTTTTATAATATTTTAGTTTTTTAATGTAAAATATTATAGTTGTGTTAATTATGTAAAATATTTTGTTTTGTTGTTTTAGGTTGCGGATATATTATCCCATTATAGTACACATCTTATGGAAATATTTCATATCGATTTTTAACCAAAATTTAGGATTTAATGGGACTGCACCGGATTATGTAATATCGCGTTAGAAGATCAGTCCCTTTTTCACTCCTATTTATAAGTTTTTTTTACCTCATACCGGAGGGTTGTACTCTATGATGGGTATTCATAATCAAATGCAACTATGATGGGTACTCTATGATGGGTATTTGCTGATAAAAAAAACGAATAAAAAGTTTTTATGTGTAGACTTTATTTTCTCTAGATTTTGGATAGAAGATGCTAAGTGACCTAATTTTATGTCATTTAAGGGCCTTTTTAATGAAACACTCTTTTTCTTAGAATGAATGTGTGATAAAAAAAAAACATAGTGTGATTTTTTTTTTTTTATATAGAATTTTTTAAATAAATTTAATATACTGTCACATAGAAACACAAATATAAATAAATTGTTTAGAGAGAGATAAGATTAAACATACACTTAAATTAATAACATATATATATATTAAGAACATTTGCATTTAGGGGAAAAAAAGGTCTTTAATTGTGTAAGACCACCACGAGTCCACGGCCTCCATGACTTTGAATTTCGCGACCACAAACTATAATGTGAGATCTTCTTCATCTATTTGCCTCTTGATTATCCTATTTGATCCAGTCGTGACCAATATACCCCATCATTTTACTAATTTTTCAACTAATTTTCATTCTGTCCCATTAATTTTTGGTCAATTTTTGCAGTTTTTTTGTTCGTACGTTAAAAAATATACACATAATAGTTTGTGTGTCATTTTAAAAATCATGTGAGAGATAATATATATATATATATATATGTGTGTATATTTTATATGAAAGTAAATATGTATACATATATATATATATATATATATATATATATATATATATATATGTCGTGAAACGAATGTTTGATATTTCGGATTGTACTCGATTCAGGGCAAAACGAAAAAAAATCGAGCCCGTTGATTTGCCAATGTATATCATTTTGGTATGCCTTAGGCACGGCCATGTGCGTACGTAAAGTTTCAAATATGGTCGAATAAACTTTGTTCTTTCTTTTTTTTTCATCTAGTTTTTTTTTTTTTAAAGGGACTATCAAATTTTAGCTGTTTATTTTGTTCTTCTTTTAAAAACGACTATCAAATAAATGTCTATAATATTATTTAAGAATATATTTTTAAAAATAAATTTTGTTTTGTAAGTTATTACATAAAATATCATTACAAATAATTGAAATAGGAAATGATATAATTGTCTTTTACAATTAGTGATAGGAATATGAAAATTATTGATTTTGCAATAAAGATGTTACCTACTATATATTTGTAAATAATAATCAATTCATATATATTCAAAAAATATATATATTCGAAATATTGATATATTTTTTACTATATTTATTATATTTTATTTGAATTTATATAAAAAAAAATTAAAAATATTCTACTACACTACAAGAAAACAGGTTTTTACTACTGCAAAAACAGTCGGAAATCAGTAGCAAAACACCATGTTACGACTGATTACCGACTGATTTCTGCAGTAGGTAAAGGTATCGTCGCTAAAAAAATCAGTAGCAAAATTGATACTGATTTACGACTGATATTAGGCGGTCACTATTCAGTCGCTAATCAGTAGCAAAATTTTACGACTGATTAGTGACTGAATTTTGCTACTACAGCCGTAGTCGGTAATCAGTCGTAAAATTTAGCTACTGAATTGCGACTGATTACCAACTACTTTAGATACTGATTTGGTACTGGTTTGTGATTTTTTAACAACTGATTTGCGACTGATATATTGTTTAAATTAAAAAAAAAATCAATTTATTAATATAAATGTAGACTAATTACATATAAAACATTCAAGTTTACAAAAGTAAAGTAAAACAAATGAAGAACAGAAATCCATACACCAAATTTGGGTTTGAAATTACATATAAATGTAGACTAATTACACCAAACAAATGAAGCTGTACCATCGCGAAGTTCCAGCCACCGCACCACGTGGTCGTCACTCTATCGCCGGAAGTTCTTACAAAAAAGTAGATTGAGCATTAATTACACTATCTTCCCAAGAATCCAATAATAGCTCTCAGTTCTTACAAAAAAGCATTGAGTACTGAATGAAAACACATTCATAGAAAACTAAATTGAAGGAAAGGAAGAACTCAGCTAAAATTACTAATAAGTCAATAAACAATCAATAATATAGAGGTAAAAGAAGAAGCTAAAAGCTAAGAAAGAGCAAGCAATAGCATGAGACTTGTACACATATGCCACCAACACAATCACACCTTTCAGAGAAAGATTCATTCTTTGTTTAATGAGGATATATGTCCAGAATTACCAAACGTAATCACATTCCCAAAACTAGGTTATTTTGTACTTGGATGATCGATCTACTTCAATAGTCACTGAAAAGGGCATTTGGTTGGTAATCGAATGAATACTTACAAGTTTAATAGCCACTTCTTCACTTGTATGGATATTGGTACCTAAAAAACGCAGATATTTAGTAACCACAAACGAGAGTTGAATTCGAGAAGAAGAAGAAGAAGAAAAAACAATACCAAGATAGATCTCTCCAAATGATATCACCTTCATCCTTGTCGAACACTGCATCTATGAATATATCATGAGGATTTTCTTCAAGACATCTGAAAACATATAAGCGAAATAAACGCATGACTAAACTTTGGAGCCATCAAGCATTCAAGAAAATTGATGTAACGCAAATGTATGATTCCAGCGAGAGAAAAAAAAGAAAGAATTGAAGCAGATTTCACTTAGAAAATAAGAAACTCAAACAAGATTGTACTTTTACCTCTTCTTATGTGGTTGTTCTATATTCTTCTCCTCTTCATCTTTTACTTCTCGACGCCCATCTCCTAAACCACAGAATTTAATAACATTGCTTTTAAAACAATAAGCTCCCATCGCCATCAGATACAAAAGTATAATCTCCTAAACCCGTAAAACTGTTGCAAACACCATTTATTCTCCACTACCATCTTTCAAGCATGGTAACCCAAAGATAAACACTACAAATACAAGTAAGCAGCATAACAATACCTACAAAAAAAAACTTACTCTTTGCGAATTTCCGTTTGAGAAAAGGCTTCTGCTTCCTGTTTCGCTTCTCAGCAGACTGGAGATTCTACTTGGAAAATTTCCTAGCTTTCTTCCCAAGCTTACCCATTTGACAGCTCCGGTACTAAGGTTCTGCAGATGGTTTCTAGGGTCAACAAAGATTCAATAACCAAGTCGATAAATTCGGATTCCCAATCTAAGAATTTGAAAAATTGTATCCCAATTAATCTAGATAAAGTTTCTAAGACTCGTGCTTTACGATAGAAACGGAAAAAATAAACAATCTCTTTGCTCAATTTCCTCCGAAGACAAGCTACTCTGAAAGTCGACAGAAACCTTGGACAAGGAATAGAAGAAACCTTACCGTTTAGAGCTCTCGCCGCCGTCCTCCAGCACTTCGGAGCACCGTCACGCCGTCGCGCCGAAAGATCCCGCCACCGCACCGCACGCCGCATATATACATGCTGCTTCGCTACTCCCGGAGACATCGCTAAACGGAGCTCCGATGAACCCTACAACCAAAACGCCGACCTCAGCCGAAGCCAAAACGCCGACACATATCGCTCAATCTAAAATTAGATCTTTTCCGTTGATAGGACGAAGACGCGAGACTGGGAAGAGATTTGATCGGGAGATAGATGCTCCGCCGTCAAAGTGAAGAGAAGTAGCCGGCGGGGAAGCGATCGAGGACTGACTGTAGAAGAATACATTCAAAGAATCAAAGCCTTGAATGGAGATGAAGGAAGAGGAGAATAAGTGGACATGAGGCGGAAAAAAACAAATTATAGATCTCGTCCGTTGGATTTATTATATCAACGGTAGATGATAAATCAAAGTGCAATCCTTGTCTCAATGGATTATCCAATGAGAAAGAAGCTTTCATTATATTGTCATTTGGTTAGATTTATGCTTAAAAATAATTATAAGTACATAGTTTAAGATTGATTTTATGTAAAGTATATATGTAAACTAGTGTGTGATCCGCGCTACGCGCGGACGTGAACACAATTTTGTTTTAAAAAATTTGGTATAATATTATTTTAGTTTTATTAGTATGATTGTTAATGGATTTGTCTCTATTAACTTAAGAAATGTGGATTGTTTATTCTTAAGTTTGTTTTTCCTTTCTTAATTTTATGTTTGTTTATGTATTTGTTTAGTGAGTGATCCACGATTTGAAATTATTTTTTTTTGGTTGACTATTTATTTAATTAGTTGGTTTTTAAAAGTTAAGTTTTTGTCATTTTAAAGTTTAGGGAATTGTATATTTTTTAACCCAACTGAATACTAATAAAATAAATATTTCGAAATAGGGTTAGTTTTGTATAGTCCGAAAGTTACTTCGAATACTAATAAAAGGAAAGTTAGTTTTGTGAATTTAGAATTCTCCGAACTTTAAAAAAAAAATACTTCGAAATAAGTCACTGTATTTTTTATCACTTTTTACCTACAAAACACAACGTTCTTAAATTTTCAAATTTAATTTATATTTTCGTGTAAATACTTTTAATATGTTTCTTAATTTTTTTGGCTCTTATTGTCTTTTTCATAGTTATGTATAATTGCAATTATTATGTTAAGTATACCTAAATTTTATTTATTTGTCTCTTTATTAGATGTAAAACTTGTCAACTTATATTTTGTTTTATGAATTTAGTTACACATTTAACTTATTTGTGTCATTGTTAGGACTTGTTTGATATTTTAGTTTTTTTATAATATTTGCGATACAACTTAACCTAATTAAATATTTATAAAAGTTAAAATATATTATGATAACCAAATTTATTAAACATGTTATTATTTTAATGAACTATATTCATATAAGTTTATTATTTTCTGGTTTAATTTAGAATATGAATAATGTCTTTTCAAATTCTTTTCATAATGTTAAAACCAAATTTATAATTAATATATGTATTTAGTATGTGTATTAAATTTTAGGAAGCTTAGGTGGCAGTATGAGAAGAGAGAAAAACTTACTTTATATATATATATGGTGTAAAATATTGGTTTTATATATATATAATGATTATATTTTGATTTTATGATTTATGATTTAACATCTATGATTAAAAGTTTAAATTTTTAAGGTTTAGAGTTTATGATTTAGGGTTTGGAGTATAGGTTTAAAGTTTAGGGTATGGGGTTTGGGGTTTAGGTTTAAGAGTTAAGGTTTGAAAAAAATTTATAAAACTTGACTTTTTTATAAGTGTTGGATCTTAGTTTGGGGTATATTATAGTAATTTATTATAAGTTTAGGGTATCGGGTTTGGGGTTTAGGTTTGCAAAATATTTATAAAACTTGACTTTTTTTTATAAGTGTTGGATCTTAGGTTAAGAATTAAGGTTTGAAAAAGATTTATAAAACTTGATTTTTTTATAAGTGTTGGATCTTAGTTTATGATTTAGGGTTTGGAGTTTAGGTTTAAAGTTTAGGGTATGGGTTTTGAGGTTTAGGTTTAAGAATTAAGAATTAAGGTTTGAAAAAGATTTATAAAACTTGACTTCTTATAATTGTTGGATCTTATTTTTTATTTTTTTTAATATGGGATGATCCCATGCCTATGGAAGAACATAGACTAATCCCCATGGAGAGTGATACCGTTGAGTAGCGCACTCCCGGGTTTTCTTAATGGGTTTAATATGGCACCATTTCGGCTGCCCAAATGGAATGATGTGATAATTTCGCGCTTGGGGAGAGTTTTGGGGTATAGTATAGTAATTAATTATAAGTTTAAAGTTTATGATATGGGGTTTGGGGTTTGGGTTTAAGAATTAAGGTTTGAAAATATTTATAAAACTTGACTTGTGTTTGGGGTTTAGAATTTATGATTTATAAGATGATTATATTAAAAAAATTGTAAGTGTTGAATTTTTTGTATATTATTTGATATGCATGTGTAAGATCTAGTTTACAATTTAATATTTATAGTTTATGATTAAGGTTTAGGGTTTAGGGTATGTGTTTGGGTTTTAGAATTTAATATTTATAAAGTGATTATATTAAAAAAATTGTATGTGTTAATTTTTTTTGTATATTATTTGATATTTATGTGTAAGATCTAGTTTACAATTTAAAATTTAAAGGTTATGATTAAGGGTTAGAGGTTTAAGGTTTAGGGTTAAGGGTATATAAACTATTGTTGTTATTCATTAACGAATATCCCACTTGGCTCAGTTAGTAAATTCCCTTGTTTCTACTTCGAGTGTGAGGGTTCGAAACCCAGAATGGGTTTTTTCAAAAAAACACATTATATCACAACGGCTTCGTTCTGGTTTCATTTCGATAAACTATGTGATTTCGGGATATAAACTGTTGTTGTTATTCATTAATGTATATCACACTTGTTTCAGATAGTTAACTCCCTTGTTTCTACTTCGAGTGTGAGGGTTCGAAACCCAAAATGGAATTTTTTCAAAAAAACACATTATATCAAAACGGCGTCGTTCTTGTTTCATTTCGATAAACTGTGTAATTTCGGGATATAAACTATTGTTGTTAAACAATAATGTATATCCCACTTGGCTCAGATGGTTAAACATGTTGGTCTTGCTTCGAGTATGCGAGTTCAAATCCCAGAGAGGTTTTTTTTTAAAAACAAAACAAATCCATTAAAACGACGTCGTTTTGTTTTTAAAAAAAAATCAGTAGCAAATTAGTCGCTAAAATTACTACTAATTAGCTACTGCGTGTTTCCGACTACAATTCAGTCACTAATCCGTCGTAAAAATGCTACTAATTAACGACTGAAATTTTTAGTCACTAAATACCTATTGATTTGCGACTGTTTGAAAATAGTCGCACATCAGTCGGAAATCAGTAGCGAAACAGTCGGTAAATTTACCGACTGCCTAATCAGTAGCAAAAACTCTGTTTTGGTGTAGTGCTAATTTTATAAAAAATTAGACACAATAAAATTGATTTTTTTTAAGAGTTCGTATACTAACCATAAAACTAGAGTCATCAAACGGTGCATAATATAGTTATGTTTTCAAGATTAGGTTTTACGGGTTTAGTTATGTTTTTAAGATTAGGTTTTATGGGTTAGTCTGAATAATATTTTAGTCTACTGCAAAACAGGTTAAATATATATATTATTCCGTTTGACAACTCTATCTATAATAATGAGTTTGACATATTATAAAATTCAAATAAAAATATTTTTTCTTAAATTTCAAAATAATTTATTTTTAAAAATTACTCCACGCTAATTATAGCGCGAATTAAGTCTTAGTTAAATTTATTTTAGGGTACAGGGGCTTTTACAAAATGAGTTACATTGATGCTCGTAAACCTTGGGCGATTTATGGGCCAGTATCAGAGCTCGCGAGCCCAAAAAGCTCATTTTGAGCCCATTATAATTTCACCCCTATTGTTATTTTTTTTGTTTTTTTTTTGACATAACCCTATTGTTTATTCTCAATCAAGAAATATATATATATATATATATATATATATATATATATATATATATATATATATATTGTACATTTTGATGTTTCAAACTTAATAATTAACATTATCACAACATGTGTTAGTCTGTGGATCAGATTTCTACCCTTGTGAATAAACTTCCTCCAATTAGATTTTGACATATTGCTTATTCCCCTGTATAAAAATACATACATATATATGTATATATATATATATATATATCTTATTATATAATTTTGATGTTTCAAAATTAATAATTAACATGATCGCAGCATATGTCAGTTAGTTGATTAAATTTCTACACTTGTGAATAAATTTACTCCAATAAGATTTTGACATATGTCAACATATATAAAAATATTAGAAATCATTAACATAAAAAGGAAAAATAAACATATTTATTAAAATTATATGTTATGATTAAAAAGAAAATTTTATTTTTAAAATATTTACTGGAATCTTATATGATATAAAGTTTGATGTTTTTAACTTAGTAATTAACATGATCACGACATATATCAGTGAGCCGATCAAATTTCTATACTTTAAAATAAACTTACTATGATTATATTTTTACATATGTTAATATAAAAAGAAAAAAATACATATCATTAACATAAAAAGAAAAGAAAACATATTTATTAAAATATATAATTAAAAGGATAAACTTTGATTAAAAAGAAAAATTTTAATAAAAAAAGTTTTATTAAAAGAAAATTTATATATATAAAAGAGAATGATTCAAAGTTAGTAACTCGCAAGATTGCGACACGTGTCGAGCTAATCCATTAGATTAAGGAAATTTAACTTAAAATTAAAAGCTAGAGTTTAAGTTAAGAAAAAGAAGAAAAAAGAGACTTAATCCTAAAAGTAAATTTAGCAACAAAAAAAAGAGTGTATCTTTATAAAAAAAAAAGTATCTTAAAAGTAAAGTTAGCCAAAAAGGAAAAGGAAAAGAACAAAAATAGAACATAGACTTAATTCTAAATGTAAAGTTAGCAGAAAAAAGGAAAATAAAAATTGCTTTTAGATTAAGGAAATTTATCTATAAAAACTAAATTTAAAAAAAAGGAGATAAACATTTTTCTATTTTGATTAAGGAAATTTAAAAAGTGAATACAATCATATAAGGAAAAGGAATTATAATTCCTTACTTCTATATAACCAATTTGATAGTTTCTCAATTTTACAACCCAAAAACTATTGAGAAAAGAGATACAGAAACCAAAAGCAAAACAGATTACTAAGAGGTAATCTTTTGTGTAATTAGAGGTATTCTTTTGTGTAATTATGAAATATGTACGTTTATTATGAAATATGTACGTTTACTTTGTTACCCGTGATAAATATGATGTACGTTAATGCATATAGAGCTGGTATATAATATTAGTTTTTTTTTGTTTTTACGTTATATACAATCACTTATTATGATTACCCGTGAAAAATATGTTGTACGTTATGCTGTATATTAGCTCTAAAGTTTTAAAAAAGGTGATACAAAATTTTCTATTTTGATTAAGAAAATTAAAAAAGGAATACAATACTATAAGGAAAAAGAATTATAATTTTTCACCTCTATATAACCAATTTGATAGAGGTGAGAATTAAAAAAACTCAAAGTTGAAAATTTAATCTTAAAAGATAAAGTTATTAAGAAAATAAAACTAAAAAGTTAAAAATTAAATTTATCCTAAAAAGTAAAATTAATATTAAAAAAATATTCCTTAGTTTTTCTATTTAGATTAAGGAAATTAACCATAAAAGAAAAATAATTATAATTTCCCACCTCTATATAAACCACAATTTGGTAGTGTGTCAATTACACACCAAAAAATTAAAAGTCCAATAATCGTATCCAAAACTATTTACTGTATCTCTTGACCAAATTTTTCTTTCAAGATATTTATTTATTTCATCGTACACTTTGTTTCTAAATTTATGTATTATATATTTTCACGGGTGATTTAATTTTGATTTCTATTTTTTCATCTTTAAATTTTTTTAATGGGTTATAAAATATTAAATTACAAACCCGCATATATGCGGATACTTATCTAGTATTATATAAAGTTTGATGTCTCTAACTTTGTAATCAACATGTATAAATAAGTCGATCAAATTTCAAAACGTATAAAAATATTAGTCAAGTAAGAAAAAAAATAAAGGAAAATCTAATTCAATAAGAATATAATAATCAATTAATCAAGGTTTTTTTATAAAGATATATAAGTAGCAAAATGGTAAAAACTGAACCTACTTTAAATAGAAATATAAATTTTCTGAAGGTCAAATCGTTGAGTTTTAATATAATTATCGAAATAGATGTCAACCAAAAAAATGGAGTTACCGAAATAGTGTAGTGAACAAGAAAACAACAAAGTTGTCTATATATACTGTAAATCAATTCCAAAAAACAAAAACAAAATTGACCAAAATTATAACCCAAATATAACCTAAAAAAAAACCATGGTTACAATTCTTTTAAGATCATAAATAATGACAGTATCATTATTGAACAGGGAGTGAACCGACCTTGTTACATGTTAGGTGTCCTTACAAATCAAAAGTAATTGTAGTATCCATTCTGTGTCTTCCCCACCATTCGTATTTATAATTATATTCCATTTGGTCGACACATTAATTCCTCCTATACCAAAGTGTCAATCACGTACCGGTCGGTTATATGTGATAGACTTGGGTTATTGGGCTTCCATCTCAAAAACCAATTGACTGATGAGAGGAGTGACCCAATACTCTTATATATCACTTAGTTATAGGTCCTACTTCCGATGTGGGATTCTTTTCACTCACATCCCCTCTCACGCTCAGTATGGTGTCCATCTGATGCGTGGAGTTTATTTTGGGACGGGTGGCCCAACTATCGGTGTGGCTCTGATACCATGATAGACTTGGGTTATTGGGCTTCCATCTCAAAAACCAATTGGCTGATGAGAGGAGTGACCCAATACCCTTATATACCACTTAGTTATAAGTCCTACTTCCGATGTGGGATTCTTTTCACTCACAATATGCGCGCGCGCACACACACATACATGAGTGTATGTAAGCACCCAACAATTTGTTGACAATCAGGAGGGTTTGCAGATATTTTCTATTAGGATTTACCATTATCATGACTTTTATTAGTCGCATTAATTAATGGTGTTTAATGAAACTTAAAGAAAACACTACGTTGATGATAAAAGACTTTTACGAAAGGTTTTAGAGGAAAAAGCGACTTTTACGGAACTTACTGTAATTAACAACTTTGCTGATTAAGAAAACACAAGCTCATCCCAAACACACATTCATTATCTCTCTCTCTCGAAAAAGATAAAAGATAAATAAAAGAGGTTTCTTCGTTGTTGTTCTGTCGATGGTGGCTAATTATACACATATATATATATATATATATATATGGTTTTATTGTATCACACAGTCTCCAAGCAGCAGTAGTATATTATTATAAGTTTCCTAATACCATTTATATTCGTTAAGTTAACACATGACATCCTTGAGAAGCTTGTATCTTCGTGTGGCCGTCCTAGGCGAGGGCACTCCGCCTCCTTCAGCTCCGGCAACGGCCTTGGCCCCTTGATCGTGACGGTTGTTCTTATGCTTTGTGAACTCGCTTTCGTGATTTACGGGTGGAGAAGTCTTCTTTGCAGAAGAAGAACCGCCATGTTTATCGACGCAGCTCATCTTCCTGTCGTCGCTCCGGCACCAGTCGCAAATCTCGGTCGGCTCTCTGTAGAAGTTGCTACAATAACTATATATATAACTCAAATTAATTAAGAAATCCATTAATTATAACCATATATGATCGATCATTCTACTGCTTACGAGTGTTGGAAGCGGTTACGGCAGTGCCCGCAGCGGAAGAGTTTGTCGGAAAAACCGACGTCGCCGCACATGCAACACACTGACTCCATGATCTTCACAATCTTAATTGTTTGTGTTTTTCTACCCTAGCTAGAGAGAGATGGAGATTTGAAGTTTTTAGTTTATAGAATTAGATGAAGGCGGTGATGTTTTATTCCCCACATGCCAAGTCTCTATTTATCTCTATGCACAAATATATTATACATACACATTAGACTAAATGTACAGGTAGGCCAGAGATTTGCTTGCCGTCGTTTTCAGATTTAGAGAAAGAGAGAGAGAGAGAGCCAACCTTAAATTGTGGAGTTTTGTGAAATGACAGTATTGTCATTCCTGTGTGTGTGTTTTTATATCATATTCATATATAAGCAAACAGTTAGCGAAAATTAATTAAAAAATAATAATATTAAAATTTGTTATAGAGAAAAAAACTTAACATTATGTATCGACAAGTGATTTATATAACTAATTTTAAACCCTAAGGTATCGAAAATGCATTCGTCAGTACTATATGCTTATAATTTGACATACGTATAAGAGATATACGCACATCTATATATAGTGTATATTTTCCACCATTTATTTCCCTTATATATATCGTCTACTCTATAACTCATGTATATCTTTCATAATCAATATATATATATATATATAACGATTACCATCGATCTCTTTGTCAACCAGAGGCACGTTCCCTATTGCCAAAACCACAGACAGCTTGTCATGGTTAATGTGTGTTAACGTACGTGACAAAGCTCCATGAACTATATATTTCTTCATATTTTCTTCTCCGGCTACATATCTCATCAGATATCATGGGAGTTTAAGATCGTTGAATGAATGCCATCTTAGTATAATTTGTAAATAGAAACTAAAACATTATGACAGTGTACTTGAAGGAGAAAGTATATTTTGATAATCAATCATACCATCGATCCTTCCAATGGAATGGCACGTTCTCTTTTGCTATATATGCAATATAATGTGTGTTATATGCCCTTTTAAACAAATGATAGTTGCGTTGTTTCTAGCTTTACGATATAATTGTTTAGTCTTCAATTCGTAATTGGATCGGACAGCTTACGAGCAATGTCCACTTGTCTTTAGTCGGAATGCATTATCACGTTTTTGTTTTCAAGAGCTAATTCATCATATATAGTTACTAAACCTAGCTAAATAAGTAGAAATTTAGAATATTCTGTTTATTTGTTTTTTTTCTCTGTCGATCTTGGGTTTGCAAGGTAAATGTTTATTTAATTGAACATGAGATTATGTTTATGGATTGAGATGAATTTAATGAGGAGGGTCAGGTTTAATGCGATTTGGTACACATTTATTGTCTGCTTTTACCATATTTATTGCGGTTTGGGATTTTTTTCTTTCTTTCTTTGAACCGGTTGGTTACTAAAACGGAATTAAACAATAAGGTAAGGCAACTTTGATGCGAAGAGAGAGACACAGTCTTTAAATGTGCGTTGATTACACGCACCAATCATGTGATTGAAGAATCGGAGGGGAGACAAGATCAACGGCGATGCCCCTAGCTTCGAATCTAAACGGTCGGAGCGTGGTCCACGTGGCAGATTTCAGGCGATAGTTTTGGAGTTTGGCTGGGCCATGTTAAACACATGCTTCTCTCTCTCATCCTAATAATTTGCGTTTCTTAATCAACAAATTAACATCCTCGACTAACATTTTACAAATAATACTGGGAGGGATATCAATCTGACGTGTAAAGTGAGTGTAGAAAAAAGAAAGAAAGAAAGAAAGAAAGACCAGAGGCATGCGTGCCACGTGTTTTGATGGGCCCGTTTAAATAAAGCCCATGGCCCATCAACCAATGAATAATTCAAGTGTACTTTGGATTGGATTGGAGGATAAGCATATCTTTGAAATGGGCCCAAACGATCCTTTACACTAAAGCACATCATTTTGTTTTTACACTAAAGTTTTTGGCCTCTTTACAATTCAATAAAATGGGAGAAAATTCGTTCATCTCTTTTATGTTTCTTTGTGTTCCCACTTTCTTTTCGTTTGTTGCAGTCAAATTTCTTCTCTGAATCACGAAGATTCTCGTCGTTTCTTTCTTCGATCCAAGGAGAATGGTGTCAGCGTTATCTTCATATAATGCTCGCGTTGCATGTCCCTCGCCTAGCCAAGCTTTTTTTTCTCCGCACGCATTTTCTACTTGGGCCTTGTATGGCCCAATTAGATCTCATTTTTGTATTTATATTTCTTTGTAATGGTTTCATGCAGCTAGTTTGACTGGCCTTCTTCTTGTTTATGTCGATCTAATTGGATTAACTTTTGGTGTCTTGAGACATTTATCTCACCCTCTCTCTCTCTTTTTTATTTTTTTTTTATTTTAATAAGAGTGTCTCATTGTGGGTGCTCTTATACCAAAAACCACATCCCACGCCGATAAGTCAACAACTACCTCTAACCCTGCCAACACCTAATCAATACAATTTAATATTAGACCGACTTCGTGGGTGTGTGATATGCTTGTTTTTTTTTTCGTACCAATAGTTATAACGAATTTTTTTTTATTTTGTACAATCGTTTTTCTCATTACTTAAACTTCATAATACAACAAGAGATAATGATCCATTCTCTTTGAATAAACCAGTACAATTTAAAAACAATCAAACTTAAAACAGATAGATCTTGATAAGATGACAGCGAATTCGAGACGATGTCTGAATGCGTCGAATGGAGCTTCATGGCAAAGCCGGAACGTTTGGAAATAGTCACTTTACCATGTGACGTTGAGACTGAACTCCTACCTCCGGAGTCCGCCAAAGCGAATCCGTTTGCCTCTTCTGGTCCCGTGTAAACTGCTACGCAAGAAGACAAGTCAGTGAAAAAATTCATAAGCTTTCCCGGCAAAGAGCTCGGGAAAAATTCACTTCTTAAAAAGAAAGAAATTGGTGGAAATATTCTCTCCCCGTGAGGAGAGGACGGTGAAAAAGATCTCTCCCCGATAGGGGAGGAAAGTAGGATAAATCTCTCCTATAAAGAGGAATTTGCAGGATAAATCTCTCCTATAAAGAGGAATTTGCTAGAGTATCCATCCACAAAATTGAATTATCTGTGGCTACTTCGACAAAAGTGTCAAAGAAGTCAACATCAAGTTTGGACCTCGGGGATGAACCAAATATGGGTAAACTTTGTGAGCTGAGAGACCCACTTAACAACTTGAGCCAAGCCCATAATTTTCTTTTGCCGGTGGAGCAGCGAGATTTAGAAGAGGTATGCGGCGGAGGCAACTTTTTTCGAAATCTGCACCGGTTAAGAAGAGGGACGACGGAATACGATCGGAGAAGCTCTAGACTTGCTAACCGAACCGTGGAGGAGAGGAAACTTGACATCAGATCTCTGACCGGTGGCGGAGCATATGTTGTTGGCTTCCGAGGGTTTTAAGAAGAGAGCGGTGACTGAGAAGAGCATATTGGATCCGGTGGAACCGGCGGTTCCGGAGGGTGACAAGGGTTCAGCGCCGGGGAGAGTTTCACTCGGAGATGAGAAAGCGACTTGAACGGTAACGGCCCCGACGGCGAGTAGGTTGAGGAACAGTATGCAAGATATCGACTGGACTTAGAAACCATTGAGAAGCCAGAGAAGGAGGAAAAGAAGATCTCGCCGGCGACTAGGGAGCTCCGGCGGAAGCGAGTGACGGTTCTTCGGGCGGAGCAAGGAGGACCCGAGAAAAGAGGAAGGCTGCTCAAGAGGAAAAGATCTGCACCCAAAAGCTCCGGCGGCGAAGGCTCATTGAAACGGCGGTGAAGGCTGTCTCGATTATCGGGCCTGGGAGAAAACTTATAGGGCGAACTCGCATGAATCTTAATTACTTTAGTCTAATACTATTTTTTAAATTATAAATTTAGTTATAACGATTAGACATCTATTTTTCATCCTTTATACAGATTTTGTAAACCGCGTATCTCACATTTTGTTGGAGGTGGCAACAATCACCATAAAAATAAAAGGTAATAAATCGTAGTATTTTGGATAGTCTGGTAAATAATCAATCTAATCAACTTGTCGATTTCTTTAGCTTTCTACGTACTGGTTCAAAGTTTTAGAATCAAAATGATGATGATCATATACTTGAAAAGAACCAACTAATGAAGATGAAGAAAGACTAGAAGATGCTTTTTGTTTAGTGAAAATAATGAGTATGACACGCACCAAATATGAATCCACAAACAAAAGGGGGGCTTTTGCTTTGTTAAGTTCAAAGAAAAACAATTGGAAATCCATGTGTTAGTTGCAATCAAGAAACTAAGAGCATGTTCATTGGCGAGAGACTTGGAAAAAATATCTCATTAATGCAATATTAATGTTTTTAATATAGTTAAATTGTATAATTTGAGCTATTTATGTGAATACAAGTGTTTCAAGAGTCTCTCACAAATTCTTAAATGATAAATCCATCTCACCATTTTTCCTTTTTTTTTTGTGTGTGGTGAAATACCCATTAAAAGTCTCTTAATGAAACTTTGAGATAGAAAGATCATAAATAAAATTCACAGTAAGTGGTTTATCTTGGGGAAAAAATAATTGTGGATATGAGATTCTAAACTGACTGGGCCTATTAAAGTAGGCTTAATAAAATTGAGTAATTGGAGGCCCATTTAGGTCATTGACATATATGTGGCAATATGGGGCAAAAGCCAAATTCACCACAACCCAAACTCAAAATCGCAAAACTTGGAACGATCAAAATCATCTTCCCAGCGGATCTTCTTCGAGAGCGTTGTTAATCCCTAGCTGCTTACTCTTGTCGATCTTCTGCTCCTCGAAACCCTAGACCCATCTCGTCCTTCTCGTACCCTTGCAAGCATTTCGGATCTCGCATCGCCATGCTGATGATTCCGTCCAAGGTCGCCGGCCATACCCGGTTCTTGCTCGAGGGCGTTAATGATTCGGCCGATGTCGACTCAATCGCCCAAGAGCTTTGTCAGGTAGCCTCTCTGATGTTTTTTTAAGTAAAACAGAACACGCGGCTGTCTGCTTTTATGTCCGTTCCGTATGTCTCCATATATCAATTGTAATTTCAGCACTGTATTTGGGTCTAATTATGTATGTGTTCTGAGATCAGCAAGCGGAATTACGACATTTTTTAATTTCTCATCTTGTCTTTTTTTTTAACATAATGACAGTTGGTTGACTATGGAGTTGAGACTATTATTCCAGTTCTCAAGACATGCTTAGATTGCTTCACCGTCCGGAGAAGCCAACCTATTACGTTGCAGCTTGAGAAAGTAGTATCCTTGGTGTTTAAACGTGTGATGAAAAATCCAAATCTCGGAACCGTGATTTCTCACGCAATGAATGATGTTGAGGTCACTGAAGAATTTGTGGATGATTTTACAAATGCATTGGGCTTTTCACTCTCTGAGAAAATTATCTTTAGTCTGGCCCTGGCCGATTTTGAAAGATCTGATGCAAAGACTAGTGGTAAGGCTGATTCTTTCCGTGTCTTACTTCTCACATCTCTTAGGTTTATCTTTTTGTGATGGTGGCTTTTTGGTCTTTCCTTTTCTAGGGCGAAACTTCTTATTGGCCGAGATTGAGGAACTGCGTTCCAATACTGGCAACATTGAGTCAACTGAGCAAATTCAGAATGTTCTTTTGTTTCTCCAAAAATCTGAGGACCTCTCCAGGCATTTGGATTCCTTTATACAGATTTTGTCTTCTGCTCAACCTAGAGATGACTTCTCTTTTGCTCTAACGCCTATCCTTTCTCGAGAAGTTCACGAAGCTGAGGTTTTCAGGTGCTACTTATGAGTTGCTGTAATCTCTTTTCCCTTTCTGATCCATACGTATTACGTACAAATTGTGACTCTCAACGGGTTTCCTGTTCTGTTTTAGGAGCATGGATCTTCACAGTGATCCTGCTGAAAACGAGATTGATACTATCTTAGCTGAAATCGATAAGGAAATTGCTGTTGGAGATCTCATGGGAGAATTAGGTTGTGGGTTCACTGCTGATGCCCAACAATGCAAAGAGATCTTGTCTAATTTTGCACCATTAAGAGAGGCTACTATCTCAAGAATTCTTGGTAATGTTGTTCGTACATTTGCTGATCTTGAAGATCATCACACCACCTTTTCAACATTCAGTCAGGCCCTTGGTTGCTGCATTCCAACTGAAGTTCCCACACCAAGGTCATGGGATGTTGACATTCTAATTGAAACAATCAAGCTGCTTGTAAGTTATCTACAGCCCTTACGCTTTGTCTAATTAACATCATTGATAGCTTCAAAACTTTATTTCTGTCTTTGTATTAATTTTTGCTGTTGTTGTTGTGACTAGTGTGCATAATTATCTTTCTTTTATCAATGTTTTTAGTGAAGCATCTAGCTTATTTGTTGAGTATTATTTGGTTCTGCTAAAGCAGGCTCCTGGTACAAGCTGGAGGAAAGTAATCGAGAATCTTGACCATGACGGATTTGACATCCCTAATATGGAGTCTTTCTCGTTTTTCATGCGGCTATATAAAATTGCCTGCAAGGTGTGTTCTCATACTGTCTAATATGACTGTCCAAAATATGTTTACTTCATTAAGTTGTTTCTACTTCCACTGTTGCTTGAGGGTGTTAAACTGATTCTGCAGGAGCCGTTTCCTCTTGAGGCTGTATGTACTTCTGTGTGGAAAAATATGAAAGGCCAATTATCCTTTCTTAAGCATGCAATAGCAGCCCCACCAGAAGTATTCACATTTATGCATTCTCCAAGGAAGCTGGTGAGATACCACAAGTTTGTGTTTAGAGCTTAGAGCTGTTCTTCCCTGATACTGTCACAATTCTGACCATCTGTTTTCCAGGTATATATAGATAATAACATGCACAGCCATGAGCAGCAATTAAGACTTTCCAATCAAGCATGGCTATCTCTCGATCTCTTAGATGTGCTATGCCAACTGGCCGAGAGAGGTCATACTGTTTTAGTTAGTTCGTTGCTCCAGTATCCACTCACACATTGTCCTAGAACCTTGCTTCTTGGAATGACACACATCAAAGTAATTCTCTATGACTGGTCAGTGATGTATGCTCGTAATCTTGACTTTTTGGTTTGGCTAAGTGTGTTAATCCTGTTGTTGCAGACTGCCTATAATCTTATCCAGCGAGAGGTGGTTTCTGTTATTCTTCCAGTGATACTAACAAATTCCCAGGATAGTGGTTTTATCCTTAATCTTTGGCATCAAAATGCTGAACTCGTTCTGTGGGGGATTTTAAATGCCCAAAATCTTAAAGCAGACAGCATACTCAGAATAGTTGAAATCTGCCATGAGCTTAAGGTGAATATGTTGTATTAAAAATGTGTGACGGTGGCTCAATTTATCTCCTTAATATGTTTTGTTTCTTACAACAGCCTCTCTGTGTCTATGAACTAATCATTAGATTTTTTATTTATTTATTTCAGATTCTCTCTGTTGTTTTAGAATCAGTTCCAGTCTCATTCAGCATCAGATTGGCAGTCCTTGCCTCACTGAGAGGCTTTTTGGACATTGAGAACTGGTTGCCAAACTGTCTATATGTGTATAAGGACCTCTTTGCTGAGGTAACGTATATTTATTACTATAAAAAATTCCTTTGGAGATAGGAAGATGGTATCTAACATTTAAAATTTATGTTTTCAATATTTCAGGAGTGTATTAAATTTGTCAAGAATGTGCATTTAAGCGAATCAGAGGATTTTACTTTCAAACATTTTCATCCTTCTGATCCTTTATCAGATCTTCATTTGGATGCAACGACTTCACTTTTGAAAGTTAGTTTGTTTGGTTTCGTATTTGACTCGTATATTGCTTCATATCTATTGAGAGAAATTTGTTTGGCCATGTATTGCAGGTTTTGAAAGCTCATGAAAATGATATTACTTCATCTCAACTGGTCGAAGAGATAGAAAAGGTCAATGCAGCAATTTTGGATTGTAATTCGAAACTGCAGAATGGTGAGGCTAAAGATTCATCAGCTTCCAATGCATATGGAGATGATGTTGAGGCAGAAGCAAACGCTTATTTCCATCAAATGTTTTCTGGTCAGTTGAGTGTTGATGCAATGGTTCAAATGCTTTCCCGATACAAGGACTCTTTGGTTCAAAGGTTTGGTGATGACAAATTAAACCTATTTGAGAAATTCAGTTTATCTTATCATGTTTGCCAGGCTCCTCGTGCATAAAGAAAATCACGAGGTTTTCTTTTGTTTTTTTGACAGGGAAAAGTCAATTTTTGAATGCATGATTGCTAATCTGTTTGAGGAATATCGTTTTTTCCCCAAATATCCTGAGAGACAGCTGAAAATAGCCTCCATCCTCTTTGGTGAGTGGGTCTTCTACAATATGATTTTACTATGATGTAGTGGGGAGGATACCATGAGATCATTTAACTGTTCATGCTTTGTGTCTAGTCCTCAACATTTATTAGCGTACTATAACTGGGGCAACCTCTTGGCAAGTTTGTCATGCAAGATGATGGTTTTTTAGAAGGATTTCTTGAATTTGAAAATTACCAGTGACATGTTGTTTGAGCATCTCTTCTTCAATTTTGTATTGTTGGCGTTGCAGTCTCTTGAATCTGTTGAGACTTGTACAAATTTCAGGTTCTGTTATCAAGCACCAGCTTATAAGTTCCCTCACACTGGGGATGGCCCTGCGTCTAGTCTTGGATTCTTTGCGTAAACCTGCAGATTCAAAAGTATGGATTCTTTTGTGATATATTTCTGTCTCCCGGCTTTTTACTGTGATATGTCATCTTCTTTCTTTCCTGATTCATGCAGATGTTTCTGTTTGGAAGCAAAGCTCTGGAACAGTTCGTGAATCGTTTGGTTGAATTGCCTCAGTACTGCAACCATATTTTGCAAATATCTCATCTGCGTAGCACTCACCCTGAGTTAGTCACTGTTATTGAACAAGCACTTTCAAGGATATCATCTGGTAATTTAGAATCAGATGCCTCTGTTTCTCACCCTGGTCCCTCACAGCCTTTCCCTGGAAATAGCGAGGTATAGTGTTGATATAAAAGTTTTCTTTTGACTGACTGCAGCACTCGTCTTGCCATTGTTGTCTTGCAGTCTATTTATATATCTCCTTATCAGTACTTGTCTTGCTATTTTTTAGCTATTTTTTTATCTTCTTATAAGTTGATTCCAAGATTGTTTCAATCGTGAGATTATATTCGCTAGAGTTATCTATTGAAAATGGGAAAGAAAAGTTCTTGATCCTTTCTGGTTCTAGTCTCATGTCTTAATTTTTTAGCTCTTTAGCCGTTATGTAAATACTGTAAGCTTCTCTTGGTCTGGGTTGGCCTATATCTTTTCTGACCATTAATTGAATTTCCGGAAAATCAAGGTGAGAAGGAAATTAACACATTGTTTCTGTTTTTTTACGTTGGCAGTTGAGTGGTTCTGGAATGGGCCAATCTGTGGTACATCTTCCTTCTCCTGTTCAGCCTCAACAGAAAAATGAAGTGCATATTGATGACCGCTGCAAAATGCCAAGTGTGCCATCTAACGAGGCAAAGTCACTTCTTCCCTCGTCATCTACCACTTCCGCTGATGTTTCTGTCATTCCTAAGGTGATGAATTTCTCTTGTATTCTCTTTAATGGTGGTGGGAGGAGTTTCCATTTCATCTCGCTTGTTATTCTTGCAGAATCCTGGCATTTCAACTTCTTCATCAAGCTCAGCTGGTTTTGTTCGTCCAGCCCGTGGTGCCACTTCGACGAGTAATCTCCAGACGACTTAATTTTAGAACTAATTTTTGAATTATGATAGGTAATATAGTTCTTTTCTTATGAGAGAAGAAATGTTACTAATTTTCAATTATCACAGGGTTTGGCTCTGCTTTGAACATAGAAACCCTGGTTGCAGCAGCTGAGAGAAGGGAAAACGCAATAGAGGTACTTTGCTGTGTTGTGCATTTACATTTGGAATTATTTGCTTTTGGTTACATTGAATAATGAATTGTCAATATACCAACTGTCTACTGTTTTGTATGAATGACAAGAATACGTCTTCTTTTATTCCAGGCTCCACCTTCAGATGTTCAGGACAAAATTTCTTTCATAATCAATAATATATCTACAGCGAACATTGAATCTAAAGGGAAAGAGTTTGCTGAGATTTTACCTCAACAGTACTATCCTTGGTTCGCACAGTATATGGTTATGAAAAGGTACAGATAGTTGTGTTTTTATGTTCAATTTATGTGAGGTTTCCCGTCTTCTCTTCTTATTCTTTTTCCTGCATTTGTTAAATACCTGATAGAGCGAGCATCGAGCCCAATTTTCATGATTTGTACTTGAAGTTCTTGGACAAAGTTGATTCCAAGCTGTTGTTTAAGGAGATACTTCAAAATACGTACGAAAATTGCAAGGTACATATTTCTTCTCATAAACGATTTGCTGCGATGGGTGTTCTTTTTTGTTTAGCAAATTTTTATTTCCTTAATTTCTTTGGTTTTACAGGTTCTTTTGGGTTCAGAGCTCATAAAGTCAAGTTCGGAAGAGCGATCTCTGCTTAAAAATTTAGGCAGCTGGCTGGGAAAGTTGACCATTGGAAGGAATTATGTTTTAAGGGCGCGAGAAATAGATCCAAAATCCTTGATTGTGGAGGTATTTGCTGCTATTTCTTTCAAAATTGATCTCGTTCTTTTGTAATAACTGTATCAATTTGCAGGCGAGAAATAGATAGTGAACTTTGTTTTTCTTCTCCATTTGCAGGCATATGAAAAAGGGTTGATGATAGCAGTCATTCCATTCACTTCAAAGGTTGGTGATCGTTGATTAGTTTTTTCTAGCTGTTTCAGGGTTGATGTCCTGAGTTCTAATTTGTTGCAACTGCAGGTTCTGGAGCCATGCCAAAACAGCATTGCGTATCAGCCCCCCAATCCTTGGACAATGGCTATTCTCGGGTTGCTTGCTGAGATCTATTCAATGCCAAACCTAAAAATGAATCTGAAGTTTGACATTGAGGTATTCAGTTTTAATATGGATTTTAGAAAGATGATTGTTCCTCTTGAGTTGTTTTACATCTTTTCTCTCTGCATATTTAATGTTTTGTTCTCATCTCGTCTTTATCTTCAGGTTTTATTCAAGAACCTTGGTGTTGATCTGAAGGAAGTAGCGCCGACTTCCCTTCTAAAAGATCGGAAGAGAGAAATAGATGGGAATCCTGATTTTAGTAACAAAGATCTTGGAGTAACACATATATCTCAACCACAGATGATTCCGGAGCCTAAAACAATTTCTCCTCTGAAGCAAGTAGACCTACCTCTTGATGTTGCAAATTCACCTAACACAGACGCTCCCTCAAAGTTATTATCACAGGTTATATTATGTGTAATTTTTGTTATCGACCTATAGTGTCAGATTTTAGTTATCAACAATACTTAGCCTCTTGCTTTTTCTTTTCAGTATGTAGCCCCTCAACGTGTTTATACTAATACTTTGATGGAAGACGAAAAAGTGGCAACTATAGGCTTGTCTGATCAACTCCCGTCACCTCAAGGACTGTTCCAGTCAACTCCATCCCCATTGTTTTCTATTAGCCAGGTACGATTTTCATTTTATAAATGTCGATCAAAGTTATTATATATATGCTTGGTTCATACCCATTCTACTGTTAATGTGATGGCCAGCAGCTGTCAGCGGCACTTCCCAACATTGGAAATCATGTTGTTATCAATCAGAAATTAAGCGCATTTGGTATGCACTTTCCATTTCAGAGGTTTGTAACTGATGGTCTCCTACTGGTGAAATCATTATGTTTGTAGCGCATTGAAGGTATTTTCTTTGACACTTTAAACTTTTATCCATTGTCAGAGTGGTACCACTTGCCATGGACAGAGCTATCAAGGAGATTGTGTCTGGTATTGTTCAGCGAAGTGTTTGTATTGCTTGCCAAACAACAAAAGAGCTTGTGCTGAAGGTTGGCCAATCTAAATTCGTCTGCTTTTTTTTTTTTTGCATGAACATTGCTGGTTATTTTAGTTTCTCGTTTCAAATCCTTTCTTTATCTCCCATTCGTTTTCCATCGCTTTTCACTCCACACAAATTATTTCAAATCCTTTCTTAGAAGCTTTAGTCTCTATCTCAGATTTGCAGTATTCATTTATATTTTCTTGAATCTCTTTTTTGGTTTCTTAAGCAGAAAGTCTCCAGGGTTTTGATCTTATTTATTTATAGTAGATTTATTTTTCTTCTTTGACTACAGGATTATGCCTTGGAACCAGATGAGACACGTATATATAATGCAGCTCATTTGATGGTTGCGAGTTTAGCTGGGAGTTTGGCACATGTGACATGCAAGGTTCTTCCCTGCTTATGAGGCTTTGATTCTTCAGATTTTTGTTTACATCTCGTTTACATTCATGCTATTATATTTCTGCCATGTTACACTAAAGTCTAAACCAACCATCTCTATTTTTGCTTTATGTTTTTTTGTGCATTCTCTGGTATTTGTAGGAACCCCTGCGCACTTCAATATCAGGTCATCTACGGAATTCGCTCCAGGGTCTGAGTATTGCAAATGAAGCTCTTGAACAAATTGTGCAACTTGTCACCAATGACAACCTTGATTTGGGTTGTGCTGCCATTGAACAGGCGGCTACGGAGAAGGTTTGTGTTAGGATATTAAATCCCGCTTTTTATTTCTGCTCCAGCATTTAGTTTTATTGATTGAAAAAAAAAAACCGGAATTGGTTTAGAATGGATTGTAGGCACCCCGCTTTACTAGAGATAATTCCTTCTTGTTACCATTTTTTTTTATTGAGCCTTACTATATAGTTTGTGTCCCTACAGGCAATACAAACTATTGATGCGGACATTGCTCAGCAATTGTTATTACGGAGAAAGCATAGAGATGGTGCTGGATCCTCCCTTTTTGATCCAAACATGCTATCGCAAAATTCTGTCAGTTTTATACCTGAGTCCCTTCGTCCAAAACCGGGACACCTGTCTCTGTCTCAGCAGCGAGTTTATGAGGTGCTGTTTTTAACAGGTAGTTGCCTGTGGTATGCTTTGTGTTTTGTATGACTAAGTGATACATGTGCATTTTCAGGACTTTGTTCAACTTCCATGGCAAAAGCAGTCGGCCCAAACTTCACACACTGTATCTGCTTCTTCAAGCTCATCTGGCGATGTTGGGCTTGGTAGTGGTTATGGTCCAGTATCAGTAAAAATTGCTTCTGACTTTTTGTCTAGTGCTGGAAACGCTCGGATGGATATGGTATCCCGGCCATCAGATATTTCTGTGGAGGGTTTTGAATCTTCTCCAGTTTCACATTTGAGGTGCTTTGCTGTCGCAGATCGATAAAACTGTTTGCATTTCTTCTCTAGTATTTCACAGCTGATATGCTGACATTTCATCTTGCCTGTGTTCAAAGCTCACAAGTTGATCCAGCTGGTGACACAGCCGGCCTTCAATTCTCTAAATCCCTTTCAACCTCTGAATTGAGCCTGGTTGAATCATCTGACGCTGCTATGAAAGTGAGACTACTGTGTGTTTTTGAAATTTGACTTGCTTTGGTTTATATTGAATTACTAAGTTGTGCCTCTTATTTATACACAAGGAAACTGGAACATCATTGCAGACATTGACTACAGCTGCTACCATGGATCGTCTTGGTGGAAATAATATCACACAGCCTTCTCTGTCCACGAGAGATGCACTGGATAAGTTTGAAATTGTTACTCAGAAGGTTAGTAAAGTGGCTATTCTGTTTTTTCATTGCTACATTTATTTTGGCTGCTCTATATCATATGTGGTTGACTTCTTGAAACCGTTTCAGATGGAGGACTTAGTGGCTAATAATGCCGGAGATGATGAAATTCAGGTACTTGATTTCCTAGTGCCTAAGTGGTTATAGTGCAGAATCGTTATCTATTTATGTTCGCCTGGAATTAATAGAATTATGAGTTTATTTTTAAACCATTTCTTAATTTCCGGAAATTATTTTTGTGGTTTTTTCCAATTGATGCCTATCTGGTTCCATCCTATATCAATTTAATAACTGCTGCACATCTCATTGATTTTTCAGGCTGTAGTTTCTGAAGTTCCTGAAATCATCCTCAGATGTATAAGCAGAGATGAAGCAGCTTTGGCTGTCGCTCAAAAAGCTTTCAAGGCTCTTTATGAGAATGCATCAAGTAACCTTCACGTCAGTGCTAACCTAGCAATTCTTGTGGCTATTCGTGATGTTTGCAAGCGTGTCGTTAAAGAACTCACTAGTTGGGTATGTTTATAACCTTTTTAAGATCATTCATACTTTTGATATTTCTCCAAAAATATGCTACTATTTCCTGACATTTCATATAAGTATTTGATCTGAGCCTATTTCCTGTAGTCGGAGCTACTGATAATATATGACAAGAATTATCCTCAAATGGTTATGGATACGAGATGTGTGTTTTTTTTTTGGTATTTCTAGATATAATTATGTAACTTTCTTGAAATTTCTTGACACAGGTGATTTATTCAGAGGAGGAGCGGAAGCTCAACAAAGATATTACTATTGGTCTTATACAACGCGAGTTGCTTAATCTAGCGGAGTACAACGTCCACATGGCAAAGCATCTTGATGGAGGGAGAAACAGTATGCCGAACATCATATACTTGTTTATAACCTTGTGTACTTGTATTTTCTTATGGTAAGTTGACGTGGCTAACTAGTTGTTTACTGTGCAGAAAGCGGCACTGACTTTGCTATTTCTCTACTCCAATCCTTGGTCACTGAGGAGTCGAGTGTCATTTCAGAGCTCCACAGTCTTGTTGATGCGCTGGCAAAGGTTGCAATTTCAACATTCTTCGGCCGTTGCTTTTGCAATCTTGTATATTCTTGTTGTATAATAATACTTCTTATAAAAAAATGCATATTAGTAGGTGTGAAAAAACACAACTAGGGATTAGGTTCAAAAAATATAACTAGGGATTAGGGATTACGCCAACTGACAGATATCGTTGTTAAGTTCAAATATTGTTTTTATGCTGATATGTTTTGCCTGTTTGAAAATTGATGCTACAATTTTATTTTTTTTCCTTGTTTTGGTTTAGCTTGCCTCAAAATCCGGATCTCCTGAGTCATTGCAACAACTAATTGACATCATACGAAATCCAGTTACTATCACAGCTGGTCTCTCTGATAGTGCAACCGGAATTGAGAATAATGATAGGCAATCAAAGGATGAAAAGGTTTGAGATGATTTCATTACCTAATGTTACTTCTAACTAGACTGTAAATTCATTTGACATTTTAGCTCTGTTGGCAGGTTGTGTGCAATACTAATTTAGAAGAGAATACTGGCTCGGAATATGTGGAATCGGATCCTGCGGGTTTCCGGAATCGGGTAATTTTTCTCCATGTTACTTCAATATGGATGAGGAAGTTTACTTTTTTGTTGGTTAATTGGGAATTGCATAAATCTAAAATTTCACTTTCGAATGAGTATATCAAAAGCTGAAATGTTTGCATCAGCACAATTAAGTTGCAAGCTACAAAGAAACGTTTCTCTGAAGCTATTATGATTCATTATGCATGTTTTTCTTCATAACCTTTTTGTTTTGTATATGAAATTTAATCTTCCACTCTAATGCTGTGTTATATTTTTTCTCCATGAAATATACATACATGCGTTTACATATTTTGTTATCTCTTCAGTTCTATGTTGGTACATACGTCTCTAGTTATTTATCTTTTTTTGTGTGTGTGTGTGCTGTGTTTGTCCGTATTTTTCGGCAGGTGTCCACGCTTTTTAAAAACTGGTATCAAATCTGCGAAGTTTCCGGTGCAAATGAAACCGCTTGTTCACAGTATGTCTTGCATTTGCATCAGACTGGACTACTTAAGGGAGATGATACAACTGAGAGTTTTTTCCGAATTCTTCTGGTGATTTAACCTTTAAGTTTTCTTAGCATTAGCGCTTTCAAAATCTTTAGAGGCCTCATTATTAACTTGGGTGTTCCTTTGTTTAGGAACTCTCTGTTGCTCATTGTATATCTTCTGAAGAATTTAGTTCTGGTGCTGTGCAATCTCCTCAGCAAGCTCAGGGTCCATCATTCCTTATCATCGATATTTATGCAAAGCTTGTTTTTTCAATATTGAAGGTAACTGCTCATAATTTTGTTTTTATGACGTGCAACTTAGATAATTAAGCCCATAATACATTGCCGACTAACAGCAAGTTATTTTTTGTTTTGTTTCTGTTTGTTATGACAACCTGTTCAGTACTTCCCTGAACAAGAGTCTAGCAGCAAGTTATTTCTTCTTTCGGAGGTTAGGGAACACATACTTATATTGGAAATAAATCCAACTTTTACTATTACTGGTGAAAAGGTGAGTGGGTTTGATATTGATTACTGGTTGCAGATCATGGCTGTCACTGTGAGATCTATTCAAAAGGACGCAGAAGATAAAAAGACATCACTCAATCCAAGACCATATTTTAGATTGTTCATCAACTGGCTGCTGGACTTATGTTCCTTGGATCCTGGGACTGATGGCGCAAACTTTCAGGTGCGTTTTATCTTCCTTGCAGTAGTTGCTATTTATTGCTATCACTAACATCCATCGTTTGTTTGCAGGTTCTCACAGCTTTTGCCAATGCATTCCACGCACTGCAGCCTCTTAAGATTCCCGCTTTCAGGTTAGGACAGAAACCTGATTTTCGTCATGCTTTTATTAAAATTGGAATCTTTCAGGAACTGATTCATGTGGTTAACATATGTGTCTTCTTTTCTTTGATTGATCAATTGTGTTATATATTTTTCTGCTCTACTGAGGTTCTTATAAATTATCCAGCTTTGCATGGCTAGAGCTGGTCAGCCACAGAAGCTTCATGCCCAAGCTACTTACAGTTAATGGCCAGAAGGGTTGGCCATATGTTCAACGCCTGCTGGTGGACTTGCTCCAGTTTCTTGAGCCATTTTTGAGAAATGCTGAACTCGGAGGACCAGTTTGTGCCTTTTTCTCTTCTGTAATTTTTGCATTGAACACTACGGATATAGTTTTGATGGTAACCTTAAAGTGGTCTCTCTCTTGTTTGCTTATCAATAACGTAGGTTCATTTCCTATACAAAGGGACATTGAGAGTTTTGCTGGTGCTGCTTCATGACTTCCCAGAGTTCCTCTGTGATTATCATTTCACTTTCTGTGATGTGATTCCTTCAAGTTGCATACAAATGCGAAATATTATTCTAAGTTCTTTCCCACGGAACATGAGGCTTCCAGATCCTTCTACCCCAAACCTAAAGGTTCGAGATGATAGTGGAGAGCGATGCATGTTCATATCCTAAAGAAAAAGATTCCTTGTAGGCTGATTTATCTTGTTCACTGCAGATTGATTTGCTGCCTGAGATAGTAGAAGCTCCCTGTATCCTTTCTGAGGTTGATGCTGCGCTAAAAGCAAAGCAAATGAAGAATGACGTGGATGAGTATCTGACGGTAATAAAACACCTGATTGTTAATTTTTACGTATGCTTCCTTTGGGGTTCTTCAGATTATAGCAGGAAAGACCTGATTGTTTAATTTTTCTGCAGTCGAGGCAACAGAGCTCAACTTTCCTAAGTGAGTTGAAGCAGAAGCTGCTTCTCTCGTCCAGCGAGGCTAGTTCAGCTGGAACCCGTTACAGTGTACAATTAATCAACTCGCTTGTGCTATATACTGGAATGCAGGTAGACGTCTGATGACTATTTAAAGCCCTAGTTTACTAAATGGATCTGCGAAAGGAATAAATAATTTAATGTACCGATAACAGGCTATTCAGCAGCTACAGGCGGGTGAGACACAGGCTCAAAATGCGGTGGCCTTGCAGATGTTCAAGTATTTAAGTATGGAACTTGATACGGAAGGGCGGTACCTGTTCCTTAATGCAATTGCCAATCAGCTTCGATATCCCAACAACCACACACATTACTTCTCCTTCATCATGCTCTATCTCTTCTTCGAGGCTGACCAGGTGAGGGTGATTTTGGGCTCTCTAAGCTGCTAATAAATATAATAAGAGTCTTGTCAAAAAAGCTAATTTTTGGTTGGGATTGAATGAAACAACAGGAGATCATACAGGAGCAAATAACAAGAGTGTTGTTGGAACGGCTAATTGTGAACCGGCCGCATCCATGGGGACTCCTAATCACATTCATTGAGCTCATCAAGAACCCAAGATATGGCTTCTGGAAACAAGCCTTCATCAGGTGTGCGCCTGAGATTGAGAAACTCTTTGAATCGGTTGCCAGATCCTGTGGTGGTCTCAAGCCCGTTGACGAGGGAATGGTCTCCGGCGGTTGGGTCTCCGACAACTCTCATTAGTTCAATTTGTATTTTTATCTCTGTTGCATTATGTTGTAACAATATACAGACACACATACAGTAGAGATTTTAAGATGGAGATGTTTTGTTTGGTCGCTTATTCAAAACACGTGTTCAATATGGGAAACAAAAGAAACCGCATCTGTGTAACTAACTAGTCTTTTTCTCCTTAAATATTACTATATGCGAGTAGAATATATATATAATTTATAAAAACAAGTAGCAGCAGTAAGAAGAAAATCTGAGGATGAGGATGATGTTGTTGGAAGAAGATGGGGAGAAGAAGAAGAAGAGCTCAACAATACTGTTGCTCTGCCTCTTGTCGTGTCTTGTGTTGGTCCAGGTCATGCCTTTGCTCAATGGCAGCAGCAATTCCATCTCCAGGGGTTTCAGAGATGCACCTCCTTCGACTTACGCTCTAAACCTCGACTCCTATTCCAAATTGGTCAGCACTGGCGCTGAGACCTACGAATCAGATGTGTTTCAGTCCGGTGGTTACAATTGGCAAGTAAATATATTCAACAATCATCTCTATTTTTTGTTTTTTTTTTGACATGGTTGAGTGGGAACAGGACACTGACACTGTACCCGAGTGGTAACACTAGAGACGGTGGAGCAGATCATATATCTCTCTATTTGAAAGTAGTAGACAAGCCAAGCTCCTTGCCCCAAGGCTGGGAGATTCACACCAAGATCAGCTTCTTCGTGCAGATTAAGCCACGGAACAAGTACTTGGTGGTGGAGGGTGAGTCCCACAATATGAATATGATTGGACAGCTTTCATCTTTTTAGATAATGAATGGGTTGTTGGGTGCAGAGACGGAAGTGCAGCGATTGGACGCAGCGAAAACAGAGTGGGGAATAGGGAAATTGATACAGCTGTCGACCTTGTTGAACGAGAAGAATGGGTACCTTGTGGGAGACAAGTGCCAGTTTGGAGCTGAGGTCATTGTCCTGAAACCTTACCACAACTCGGAAAGACTCTCCTTTTTAGACAAGCCTGAAAACGGCAACTTCACATGGAGGATGTTGAAATTCTCTCACTTGGAAGAGTACAATTTCGTCTACTCCGATGAATTCGCCGTAGCCGGAAGTAACTGGTGAGAGCAAATACAGATTTTCTACAGTGTCAGTATGTACGTTTAAAGGTAATTATTATAATAATTAATTGGCAGGAAAGTGAGAGTGGCACCGAGAGGAGACGGTGATGGATGGCGCAACTACTTGTCGATATACTTGGAGTTATCGAGCCAGAGCCTCCGAGTGAATGAGAAGGTCTACGCCAAAGCCAGCATCCGAGTCCTCAACACAAACCCATCCAACAACATCCAGAGGCAACGTAAGACCACCACCAACTCTTCCTTCCTTCTTGTGATTTATACATATGTAATTTTCTGATTTTCTGCAGTCGGCAAGTGGTTCTCTCGAGAGGTGCCCTCTTTGGGATTCCAACGATTCATGTCTCTTGTGGATCTCCACGACCGTTCCAAAGGTTACCTCGTGGAAGATAGAATCAACATTGAAATCCAGTTCCACCTCATTTCAAATACCCTTTACATTCCTTAGCCACCGTTTAAATAAATGAGATGATGTTCTTCTTCTTCTTCTTCTCTGTGTAATTCACCTAACAAAAAAATAAAAATATATTGAATGTGAGAGATTGTGTTTCTTTCCATATGATATATTACAAAAGACTTTGTTGTGTTTCTTTCCATATGATATATTACAAAAGCTGAATTTGCAAAGATGTCATGCTTATGGCTCAAATCATCAGTTGTTGATGAGTTGCAGAGTCTTGGCAAGGTCTTCTGTTAAGACAAGTAGAGAGATGAAATGCTCATCAATATCCCTCTGTACTACAAAACATTGAAATCTTCAATGCGAAATTGTGTCGTTTTTTTCCCTCAAAAAATTACTTTCTGTGTGTTTTGCTTGAGGCCAAATAGCAACATAACTAAAAATAATGAGAATACTTCTCTCGAATTTTTCAATCTCCAAATCAATTCCAAAGAGATCTATACAGTCAGTGGTGATTGAAGAATCCGGCGAGATTGGGCGACGACGTGAGCAGCAACCTGACGCGTGGCCAGGCGTAGATCGTACGCTGCTTTTCCTTAATGGGCTTCAATAAAGCCCATCTTAGTTTATTTTCGTTTCATGTTAATTATGTTTGGGCTTCAACTGCTAGGAAAATTTGATTCTTGTTTTAGATTCGGATATCACATGGGTCTCTCTAACTTTTCTTATGAATGAAAGTAGTTGCCGGCAAAATAATAAGAAAAAGGCTTATTCGAGGGCATAAATAAATTAGCATGATATGCCCGTGGAAGCAAAGCAAGATTCCTTGTCGAGTTTGAATATATATATAAAAAAATAGAGAAGAGGTTAATGGAAAACGTGACTTAAATAAGGCGTTTCCTAGCAAGTGCAAATCATATATAGTAAAACAGAACAGGGAGGCTCTCTCTCTCTCTATATATATATATATATATATAGTCTCAAGAGCCCCCCTCAGTGTTTGCAAACACATCGCGAGAATGCAGAAAGATCTCACATCAGATAACTGCTCCTTGGTTCTGGATTCGATTCGCCGGCATCTGCTAGAGGATGACTCGGAGACTCTCCATTCTTTCTCCGCAAGGAGAAGAGGTGGCAACTTCAAAGGAGTCAGAAGAAGGCCTTGGGGCAAATACGCTGCAGAGATCACAGACCCCAACAAACATGGCGCAAGGATTTGGCTCGGCACTTACGAGACACCCCAGGAAGCAGCCGCAGCCTACGACCGAGCGGCTTTCAAGATGCGAGGTGCCAAGGCTAAGCTCAACTTCCCTCACCTCATCGGCATTGATGGCCCAGAACCGACCAAGCTCACCAAGGGCCGCCTGAGTTCACCGGTGGCTAGAAGACGGAGGAACACTGACATTATAAACCTGACGGCTAGAGTTCCATGCCTTGCTTTCCATTATTTTTACCATATGACCCCACCACCTAGCTTTGAATATTTTGATTACTGATTTCTAGACTCCAACGTTATGTACTACTCAATCCAACTTGGTTCTCCATCCTTTTGGGCAAAATATTAACTGCTAAATTTGTAGTCGAGAGAGAATATATTGAGGATTTTATACAAGTCGAAATAGAAGGCCACATATATTGTAACAAATAAAATCCAAGAAAAGCAAAAGAGGGCTTACGCAAGTTCCCCCAAAATCATTATCATCATAATCTACTCTCGGTAAATGGGTTTTTGTCCATCAACAACAACATTACAAATCCCTTTTATTCTCTCCTCACTCTACCTTGGTACCGGATGCCTCCTCCTGCGTTCCAATTATGAGTGTGTTATCATCTCCTTTCTAGTTTGTATTATATATCATCTCATCATACTTGAGCATGCGCCTTGTATCATATATCACATCAATATTTAATGGTATGTTACCTCTTTGGTCGGATTCCATCTTCTTCGTAGTCCATCACTCCACTAGGTTCCCCAAACATCTCTTTATGCCCTCTGCTGTCAACATCCCCCTGCCCACAATGTAAGTAAGACTACATCGACCAATACCCTTCCCAATCACATTTCACATAAGCACAAAAACATTTTTCATTCCACAAAATCATAACAACTAAATCACTCCAGTCATAACAAGGATAAGTGCATATGCCAAGTACTGCATTCGAAAAAAATTAATTTCCTCTTATCTTTGGTCGATTCTTGAACACTACACTTAAATGTAACACAGCAGCCGTCTATAATGGAATTTGTTTATAGAACTTCATAATCAATGTTTTATTGTCACACCACGAATGGCAATCTTGACCATTAAAAAAAACCTGCCACTGTCGACTCACTGATTCGTTCAACATTTAGAAACATAGCTTTTTAATCTATAATAGTGCTCGAATTACAAAGCTGAAAGACCTTGAGAGATTTCTTAATGGAATCTCTCCCCTTCCTCTTGCAAAGAACTAAATTCTTGATAAACCAACTCTGATTCTCTGAAGATATAAGACAGAAAAGCTAAATGGACTCTAACTCATGGTTACATACAAGTAACCCTGAGTTCTAAACCATAACTAGTTACATTATATACTTGGTAGGGAATAGTGAAGCCCTTAGGCTTCCAAACCCATCACATGTATCACTGACCTTCATGGACAGAGTCTTCTTCACTTCTTCCACCACTTCTTCTGCTTCCTTACGATGTTTTTTGTCCATCTCACTCATATTGTCCGCCCATTTTATCTTGTCTTGAATTGAAACGAGCAGATTTTCTGATGTGTTCAACCTACACATCAGTTTTTTCCAACACATTAACAGTCTAATAAATCAGGCAAGGCACAAACTATTTCATGCACAAAAGGCCAATTCACATGGTACTCAAGAGTAGATCGTGGAGGTAGATCATTATTGTCATATCTTCTAACACTATGTACGGGTTCTATTAAATAGAAGTAGAGCGCAAAAAATTCCTGGGAACCAAGGGAAGTAGAAAGTTAGATCAAAGAAACTACCAGTTTGACATTGTGTGTAACATATTCCCTAGTTGTCCTGGCCTTAGATCCCTACCAGCTGCAAATGGAACCTGCATGATTCCAGTATATATGACACTTAAAGAGGTGTTCATAAGTTATAACAAAAAGCACAATGGTTATATAAGGAGATGAGACACAAAACATACCTCAAAACATCTTTTCAACTGATCCAGTTTTCCTCTTACTATGCCCTGAAAAGTTTAAAAAATCAGCACTTAGTTGTCTGTGAAACTTGCTGGTAAAGAAAAATAGAGATTACTCAGAAAGAAAATTGCTTAGAGTACTCACCGCGTACATGCATTCATTGATAAGAAAGTCCTCGAGTTCACGGACATTGGTGACATCTAACTCGACCATCAGTGTATCATAGGGTAATACCTGTTTAAATGTTAAGTAATCAACTAGAAGAGTGAGATACATGTGGAAAAGATAGGGAAACAAACTAAGTACACTAAACATGGGCATCTTAGAAAGTTGAAAAAAAGAAGGAAAAAGGAACCGCAATAATCGAATAGATAATGGAACAGAGTACATAACAGAGCAGGATAGGTGGAATCAGGAACCTAATTAACTAGTGTCAAACTACATGCCAACCAACAAAAAAAAGAGTGATACCTTGTTTGACTCCGCAAGGGTAAGCACAGTGAGTTGCTTCAGCTTTAGAATTTGGTCAGGAGCCAACTGAGGAATACGGCTAGCATTGCCTAGAGTTTCGTTCATAAATAATATAAGAAAATGTGAAAGCGGTATGAACCACTTTCATAAGGTAAAACGAATGGAAATATTCAAGGTTCTAGTCGTACATTTGTAGTCACCCCATGTGCCATGGGCAAACAACCGTAGCACATCCAAGTAGACAGAATTTGTGGTTCCTTCAAGCTGCAATGCATTGTTAAGAGCTTCAGAGACCAATAAAATGCAAACAAGAAAGCATCCTAAAGCAAACAGGAGAAACCCTAGATCGTCGAGTTAGGTCCCAAAATCAAAGCATAAAATATGATTAGCATTCAAAAACTAAGCTGCGTAAGAAAAAATTACTGGAGACAGTTTCGGGAAGACCTGAGCAACATTGGGTAGAGCCAAAATCTCGGAGAAGGCGAACAGAGAAGGATGCGATGTAGCTTCGATTATGATAGGCCCAAGAGCCTCGCCTTTGCATGAAGAAGCTCGGTGAACGAGCTGATCAATTATCTCCGCCTGCTTCTGCTCGATATCCATCACCCACGCACTACGAATACAGAAACATAAGTCAGCAATCAAAGGGTGTAGGAAGCATCGGTGGGGTTAAGGAAAGAAAACAAACAAACAAACCAGAGTCCCAAGGCTTTCGATGAATCGATTTCGACGATAAAAAGTTCCGGTGTTAGTTAGGGTTTTCCACACCACCGCAAAGGCCGATAGAGAAACGGGAACAGACTTCTACTTTTTGTTCTCCTCTCCTCTTTTTATACGATGGACAATAATTCTTGTAAAATTCCTTTTTTATTTTTTTTTTTAAAAGAGAGACAACATTTTTTTTCTTTCTTATTTTCATCTAAATAAAAATTAATATCATAATTTCCTTATTGATACAGTATTATTTACATTTCATTATTATTTGAGATATATCTTAAAATAAAAATAAAATTAGTTTTTTATTCTAAACCTAGCACATATTTTAAAAATATTAGTTTTTCCATTTCAAATTGATGAATGTTTTTTATAATATAAAAATAAAATATGTTTATCCTCTATTTTCTATACATAATACTTAGCTCGGAAACTTGTTTAAAATTTGGGGTTTAAGATAAAATTTATGATTTAGTGTTTTTGAAACTTGTTAAAGTTATGAGAAAAATGTATATTTCTATAATTTTTTGAAAGTTTTTTGTACTTTTAACAAGTTTATGTTGTACATATATAACTACGAATCTATGATGAATAATAATAACCAATCAAAAATAATTTATAGGCTAACCCCGAATATAATGATGTCAATTCAGAATTATTTTTGCGAATAAAAAATAATAATGTATGAAGGTTTTTAGGTTAGGTTATATATGCATATTAATATATTATCTTGGTCAAGAAGGTTATATCTACAAGACTACAAATGTCTTTTTTTTAAAAAATACTATGAAATTTTATTGAAATAACCATAAAGAAAAGTACAATAGCCGATATAGAAAAAAAAAAAATTCGGAGACAAAAGCGAACGGATAAATAAATGATGGATTTAAAGGCCAAGAGTGAAGCTCCCGACAACGGCGGTTAAGTAGGAGAAGTGATGCTTAGAGGACCAACAATCGTAAACGGATGAGCGCCGATAATAGAGGCGTGATTTATTAATTAACCCGACGAAAATAAGAAACAATGGGAGAGAATCTAACTCCTACACACCTAATATTCTTCCAAAAAAATCTAAATATAGGACTATGTATCCCCAGAAGAGGTTAGCCTTACAAAAACTTAGCAATGAAAAGTCAATGGGAGAAAACCCATATCATATACCATTAATTAAAGACAAATCTTGAAACGCCACCCATAAACTCGAATCCGATGAAAGATTCTCCTCCATCGTACAGACCATCACCGAAGAAGTCAAAGCCATACATCCAGCATCGCGAAACCAAAGACGTTTTCTCCTCCTCCGTCGAAAATCTTGAAAAATTAACTCCATAAAGCTTTAGACAAAATATGGGCGAAACAAAACATAAACCAAACACCCTCTCACAGCGCCGGTGAAGAGCACCGGATACCAAAGAAGCAAAGAACCGAATTTTTTTTTTTTTTACCTTCCCTCTAAGCGGCTAGATTTTTTTACTATAACGTTTCTTTATTCACGGTTTTGAAATGTCCTTTCTTTTTAGAAGTATTTGCATCCAATGTTATTTTTTGAAAATATATTTAAAAATATAATATTTTACAAAAACTGGAAAATATATGTAATCTTTTCTATTTGAAAAAGATGATTTTACTCCTGTTTGTTATTGGTGTGTATTACAGCGTTGATTTGTGCAGTACTGTACATGATTACGATTGGAAAGTCAATGGGTGTACAATACAAAGTTTTACATATTTTTTTCAATTTTTGTAAAGTGTTAGTTTTTTAAGTATGTTTTGATAAAGTTATTGTTCATGCAATCACTTCTTTTTATCATTGCAAAAAATTTTGAGAAAAAAAAATACCTTTTTTTTTAATTACCTCATTCAATCCAAACGTACTTATTGGGCCAAGGCCCAAAACAAAGATCATAAACCGTGATTGATCTAAAATTTTAGCCCAAATGGCTCCACACACGGAAGAGCGTCTTTGAGAATTCAGTATTTGCTAATTGCTAGCAGCGACAAAGACAGAGAGGCTCTCCTTCTGTCCCGGGGGAAGATATGGCGACTCCGCCGGCAGAATCTCGCAGCAACAGAGCGGCTGTGCAGGCTACAAACGACGATGCATCCGCCAGTAAACTGTACGCTGCCTCTTTCTGTCTTTCTCTCTTCTACTTGGTTTCTTTTGTTTTGTTTCCCCAAATCTCCCGTAAATTAGGGCTCTTCTTTGATATTGTTATTTGTTACTCCAGTACGGGATTCTTCTGTGTGGTTATTAGTTGTTTGTGGATGTTAGAGCATAGATAAGATTAGTTGGGTGGTTAAGTTGATTTGCTATGAATTTTGAAGGTCTTGTGTCAAAAAGGGATACATGAAAGACGATTATGTTCATCTCTTTGTGAAAAGACCTGTTCGAAGATCTCCAATAATTAATCGAGGTAACTCTTACTGATGTGGGTAATGTTGTTGCTGTATGTCCTGTTTGGACGAGCTGACGCTACTGGTTTGGATTCCCTAGGTTACTTTTCCCGTTGGGCTGCTTTCCGAAAGCTTATGTCTCAGTTTCTGGAAAGTGGGATAAGTTCTAATGAAACAGCTCAAGCGAAGAAACAGATACTGTCACTCGGAGCTGGCTTTGATACAACGTATTTTCAGTTGCTGGTGCGTCTTTTTTTCGTTTTAATAGGTCTGTGAAGTTGACTGTATTCTCCATTTGTCCTATTTATATGTAGTCCTGTCTATTTTTGGGAGTTGAGGTGCTTCTCTTCTCATTTTTCCATTTTGTAGGATGAGGGGAAAGGGCCCAATTTGTATGTGGAACTGGATTTTAAGGAGGTACCATTCATGAAATTTATTTTTAACTGATTGGATTTTACCTGATGAATGCTGAACAAAGTATTCATCAGGTATACTCAGTTTAATGCTAAATAGAATCACTTGTTACGTTAGGTGACAAGTAAAAAGGCTGCTGTTATAGAAAACTCCAGCCAGCTAAGGGACAAGCTAGGGGCAAATGCATCTATTTCAGTTGGTGAGAGGCCTTTTTGTTATGTGAAATATAGAATGATTCCTTTCTATATGATGGATTTCAACTAGTGCAGTCCAGCTATTGCTGATATTTTTCTTCATCTTTCATTCTGTCAGCTTCTACAAGCTAATAATGCAAATCCCTTTTGCTTTTTACCGTTGGCTTGTAGTTTTAGTGGCTTACTCTATATTGTTACGCTATTTAATTCTGCAGAGGAAGGGCAAGTGCTCAGTGATCATTACAAGTTACTTCCAGTTGACCTGCGTGATATACCAAAATTAAGAGATGTCATATCATTTGCAGATATGGATCCAAGGTACGCATGAACAATTTTTGGTATGTTACACACTGTTATGACATATTTTTGAACCTCAACCCTACATGCTTGATCCCTAATATCATTATCAGTCTGCCAACATTTATTATTGCAGAATGTGTTTTGATATATCTGGACCCAGATTCAAGCCGTGCCATCGTCAATTGGGCGTCAAAAACGTTTTCAACTGCAGTATTTTTCTTATATGAGCAGGTTTTCTGGCATTTTGTATCTCTAGAGTTTTCAACTGTGATTTTCTTGTCTGCATAATATTTGCTGATATGAATCTTGCTGCTGATGTGTCTAACTCGTTGGGTCTCTGTTTGCAGATCCATCCGGATGATGCATTTGGACATCAAATGATAAGAAATTTGGAGGTAATAATGTGTACTCTTGTTGTATTTACATCATCATGAGTAAAGCTTAACTTGTTGAAAGTTTTGCAAAATTATGTTGAATCTAGTAAAATATTTAAATATCACAATATTGTCACTTGTGTACATCTGGTATTGATCAATTTACCTTCATTGAAGCTCGTTCTGATTTCTTTTAGCTGTAACGGTGTTTCTGTGCTTCAGAGTCGGGGTTGTGCACTCTTAAGCATTGATGCATCACCAACTCTACTTGCAAAGGAGAGATTGTTTCTTGACAATGGATGGCAGGTGCGCTTTGCAGTTAAAATTTCATGATAATTTAATGCAATCTGATACATGTATTCATGCCCGCAATTTTGCATTGAGTTGCCAAACAGTTGGACGTCAACTTTAAAATTTAAATGCAAATATGCAAGGATTTGAGTGCAAAGGCATCTAGCAAAAACATGGATGTTAAAAGTCTATGCCAGGTCATTGTCAATTCCTGTATAATCATGTCGTTTATGATGTGGCAATAGGGTATCAAGATGACATTATATTGACATTATAGTGCCTTGATGCAGTTTTCAGTCTTTCGTTTTGGTCTTGATGGCTGGTTGTAGTTAGAATAATGTGCATTTTCTGATGAACGCAGGGCTAAATTTCAAGTATAATGTATAGTATATGGCTTCTCGTATCTTACTCTCATCTCTGTTCTGGCGTATCAGAGAGCTGTTGCCTGGGACATGCTAAAAGTGTATGGTAATTTTGTTGATACACAAGAAAAGCGCAGGTACTGTAGTTATTCTTAAAATTGTGTAACTGCATTATGTTATTCAAATCTAGTCTCTGGTCTGAACTCTTTCGGAAAAGTTATCTTTGTCAAGAAATACCTAAGAAATGTTGTTGCCCGTGACTTCTGAGCTTTCCATTGTTTTTTCTTAGATGAATCTCTTTCTATATCCCGTTTTTTTTGTTTCCTCTCCATCTTCTTTTGGCTACCTTGTTCAATTCACAACCTTTCTTTAGAAAACCTACTTCTCTTGGAAACTATATTTGATTGGAGTTGTGTGCTCTAGGATCGAGCGATTGGAGTTGTTTGACGAATTTGAAGAGTGGCACATGATGCAGGCAAGTCGGTTTCCACCTTATTAACTTGATTATCCACCTATGTATGTATGGGAAAGTTAAAAAAGAGCAAAAGATGATTGGCCTTGAATACCAAGGGTCTCCATTAGATGATGCGATCTAGTGTGTAGGTAATTGAGGTAAACATTTGATAATGGTTTTGTTTTCAACAGGAACATTACTGTGTCACATATGCTGTGAATGACGCAATGGTACGTACATGAGACATGGTCAAGTGAATTTTGATTTTTAGTTTCTTAAGAGGAGTTGATGAGATTGGGGGGTAAAAGAGCATTGTGCCTTGCGCAGGGGATATTTGGGGATTTCGGTTTCACTAGAGGAGGAGGCGGTGAAAGCTCATCACCTTAAAAAAAGGAGGAGGTTTTTGTTTTGTTTTGCATTGGATCCCTGGCAATCGCAACTGGTACGTCAGTGTTTCTACTACCTATATAGAGGTGGGAAGAAGAATCTGATATTACTTTCTTATAGATATGTAATGCAACTGGGGATATTGTACTTTGCAGACTGGAAGATGATTGCACAAACAAATTAGGGTTTTTGATGGCTTTCTTTGTCTTTGCTAGCTGTTGAGCAGAAAACAAAGCCCTTTGAAATAATCATTGTTTATGTGAATGAATGCTACTGTGCTTTTGATTTTAGGCCCATGATCACTTACTTCGAGATATGTGCCCCTCCTCCAGGCCCAATCTCTTCTTGTTTTTATTTTTGGTTGTAATTCTCTTCTATACAAAAATGCAAAGCTTCCCAGTTTGAAAGTTTCTCATAATTCCTTACATAACTTGTCTGTCTTTATCTTCTCCCGAGTAGGCCTTACAAAGACAGAAACCTCGTTGACTCGGTCAAGCACCACTCTTGACATATTTTTGTTTGCTTTTTTTTTTCTTTCTTCTTTCGGTGTGGAAAACTCTCTTTTTTTTGTTTGTTGAAAAGACAAAAAGTTTTTGAAAATAAAAATTGAAAAGCAGAAAAGACTCTCTCTCAGAGTGTGGGGGGGGAGGAAAAATAGTCTTGTTCCTCTTCTCTGGTGTGAAATGGGATGCACAGCTTCCAAGCTCGACAGGGAGGACGCCGTTCGTCGCTGCAAGGAGCGCCGCCGTCTCATGAAGGACGCCGTCTACGCTCGTCACCATCTCGCCGCCGCTCACTCTGACTATTGCCGCTCCCTTCGTCTCACCGGCTCCGCCCTCTCCTCATTTGGCTCCGGCGAACCCCTCGCCGTCTCTGAAAACACCCCCGCTGTTTTTCTCCGCCCCTACAACCACGATGCCCCAAGTGTCCCTTCCCCCAAACCCCCTCCTCACGACCTCCCCGCCGCCGCCGCCACAACCCGTACTCGCCGCCACCACAACCCTAGGCTTCCCCACATTCTCTCCGAGTCCTCTCCATCTTCCTCCCCTGTCAGCGAGAGGTCTAATCTAACTTCTAGGTCTTTCTATCCAACTGCTCACCAGAACTCCGCTTACTCCCGCTCTCCTTCCCAAGCTTCCTCCGTCTGGAACTGGGAGAATTTCTACCCTCCCTCTCCTCCCGACTCTGAGTTCTTCGAATGCAAAGCTCGGCAGAAGCACCCTCCACGTAGCCACTACGACGCTGAAACTGACCGAGATTACTTCCACAGACACGGTGCCGCCGGCGAACGCGAGGAAGTTCACTGCAGCGAATGGGGCGACGACCATGACCGCTTTACTGCCACCACTTCGTCTGACGGTGATGGGGAGGGCGAAGCTCACGCTTCCAGATCCGGTATTGAGTCGCATGCTCCTTCACAGCCTGTGAAACAGCAACAAGACCACGGGAAAGACAAGCCCGACCATGTTATGACTTCTTCCGACAGCTACAAGACGAAAATGGTGGTAAGGCACAGGGATTTGAAGGAGATCCTCGACGCCGTTCAACACTACTTCGACAAGGCTGCCTCCGCTGGTGACCAGGTCTCCGCCATGCTTGAGATCGGCCGGGCTGAGCTCGACCGCAGCTTCAGCAAGCTGAGGAGTAAGTCGTCTTGTCTATTCGTCTACATAATATGCTTTGAGAATTGCTTCATTCACATCTCTGTGTGTCTCTGCAGAGACGGTGTATCATTCAAGCAGTGTGTTCAGCAACTTGAGCGCAAGCTGGACCTCTAAACCGCCATTGGCAGTGAAATACAAGCTCGATGCATCTTCCCTGAATGAACAAGGCGGCCTCAAGAGCCTCTGCTCCACTCTAGACCGACTCATGGCCTGGGAGAAGAAGCTATATGAGGATGTCAAGGTACATTTGCTATTTCCTTATTCGGTTTTCCTTGTTCGGTTTTTGCTGTTTCCTATTGAACTTGGGAATGCAAAATTAGGCAAGAGAAGGAGTTAAGATTGAGCACGAGAAGAAGCTGTTTGCGTTGCAGAGCCAGGAGTATAAGGGAGGCGACGACTCCAAGCTAGACAAGACTAAAACATCCATCACCAGATTGCAATCACTGATCATTGTTACTTCAGAAGCTGTTTTAACCACGTCTAATGCCATTCTCCGCCTCCGGGACACTGACCTTGTGCCTCAGCTTGTTGAACTCTGCCACGGGTCAGCCATCATCTTCCCTTTTTTAAAAGAAAAAAAAAATATTGAATTATGTGTTTCATTGTTCCTTGATGGGCTGGTTTAGTCTGTAAACATACTATCAAAAATAATGGCAGATGCAAATAATTTAACGCCTTAGGCTTGAATTATGTGATGAAGGCTACACAGCCTTGGTCTAGGCTGTTGTGCCAATGGGCGTTTTCTAGGCAAAATGGAAGTAGAAGTAGGGAGGATTTGTTTGCGTCTCTAACCACCACGTGCGGCACCTGCAAATGCAGATTAATGTTCATGTGGAAGTCAATGCACGAGTACCACGAAATCCAGAACAACATCGTCCAACAAGTCCGTGGCCTGATCAACCAAACAGAGAAAGGTGAGTCAACATCAGAAGTACACAGGCAAGTGACGCGGGACCTAGAGTCAGCTGTCTCCTTGTGGCACTTGAGCTTCTGTCGCATCATCAAATTCCAAAGGGAGTTCATAAGCTCCCTCCACGCCTGGTTCAAGCTCAGCCTTGTTCCCTTGAGCAACGAAGACCCAAAGAAGCAGCGGTGGGACTCATTTGCCTTGTGTGAAGAGTGGAAGCTGAGCCTGGAACGAGTGCCTGACACGGTGGCGTCAGAAGCCATAAAGAGCTTTGTAAACGTGGTCCATGTCATATCAATAAAGCAGGGGGAAGAGGTGAAGATGAAGAAACGCACAGAGAGTGCAGGAAAGGAGCTGGAGAAGAAGGCATCCTCACTGAGGAGCATAGAGAGGAAGTATTACCAGGCCTATTCGACGGTTGGGATAGGCCCTGGACCAGAGGCCTTGGACGCACGTGACCCGCTTTCTGAGAAGAAATCGGAGCTGGCGGCTTGTCAGAGGCAGGTGGAGGATGAGGTGATGAGGCACGAAAAAGCTGTGGAGGGGACACGGGCAATGACCCTCAACAATCTTCAAACCGGCCTGCCAAATGTCTTCCAAGCCCTGACCAGCTTCTCATCTCTCTTCACGGACACTCTCCAGACCGTCTGTTCTCGTTCCTACTCCATCAACTGATGATGTCATGTCCCCAAGTGTTGTTTTGATGGCTCTCACTATCATTATTTTAGTCTCTTTTGCTTTAACCATTGAGAATTAATAACATTGACCGCCCTGAATGAATTAGTATCCATCCAAGTTTCTCATAATACATACACACAGATGCTGAATTTGGGTAATACCGAAAAATGGACCTGCGAGTGCCATATGGGCCAGAGGTGGCCCAGCAAATGTTATTAGAAGGCCTATCAATCAAGTGAGCCCAAATTGGCCGATGCTTTTGACTTAATGGCCGTTGACGTTGACGTTGACGTTGACGTCGTCCGTCGCACCGAACTCCGACTGCCAAACTCCAAACTCATCCTTGTAAACACTTTCCCTTTCTCTCTCGCACCTGGCGATGCTTTCTACTGCTTCCGTTCCGGAGACCGTCATGACGATGGATGCGGGATTCGCTTCTCCGGAGGTCGTTTCCGATCCCTCACCATCTTCCCCGGACGGATCACGCTCTAGCGGCTCACCTGATCGCCATGACCCTTCCACTTCTTCTCCAAGCCCAAGCCCAAGCCCTAGTCGTGAAAATCAGGTGATTCACATTTTGACTTGTTACCTTTTATTTCTTCTTGGAACATCGAATCATCTCAGGTGATTCACATTTTGACTTGTTTCCTTTTTTCTTGGAACATCGAATCATCTGGACTTAATAGTCGGAAGTCATATCGAGGAGTGAAGAGTATCGGCAATTATTTCGGCTTCCAGCTGACCAAGTAAGTATTTCGTTTGCTTTCTTCCCCCCAAATGCTTCTTCTCCAGGTCCCTCTTTGCGCATCCTCTATATGTCCGTGTAGGTCCTTGTTCAAGATTTCAACTGTGCTTGTCAGGAGAGTATTCTTCTCCAGGTACTTGTCTCTCTTTCCGGTGTTGTTGTTTGTCACTACGATTATCTTATTTTGGCTTCTCTTTCCTATTGCAGGGTCATATGTACCTCTTCATTCATTATATCTGCTTTTACTCCAACATCTTTGGCTATGAGACCAAGGTTTTAGTGTTTTCACCTTATTTGGACTGTTTTTATGTGCTCTCTCTTCCTTTTCTATATTATTCATCTCAACTCCTGTTGCAGAAAATCATTCCTTTTGCCGAAATATCTTGTGTCAAACGAGCAAAGACTGCTGGTATTTTTCCCAATGCCATTGAGATTTTAGCTGGAGGGAAGAAGGTACCCACACCACTTCTCTTCATATCACCGTCTCAACTCGATTTTGCTTGTTGCCTCTCTCCTTATTTTATAAGCCCATTCTTCTTTCTGCAGTACTTTTTTGCTTCATTTCTTTCCCGGGATGAAGCTTTCAAGCTTATCCATGATGGATGGTTGGAATATGGTAGTGCTGTCAAATCACAAGGCGAGATTCAGGTGACCGAACAGCACTTGGCAAATACACTTTTCATTACTGCTTAAGCCTCATTTCTTGTTTCTTCATGCTGATCTGATATATGTATGTATTCAGGATTCTTTTTCTGAGCCCAACAACCAGGTAAATGATGGAGCTGTTGAAAGGGCACTCAGTACCATGGATTTGGCTAATGAATTAGATTCCCCATCAAGGTACTTTGAGCGCTTCCGTATGGTCTACCTGGTTGCTGTAACTAACTGCTTCACGGCTCACTATCTTTCACTTCACAGGGATGAAACACCTCATGTTTCAGGCAGTTCCAGTCTTCCTGTTATTAGTCAACATGGCCTTTCACCTTCATCTGTAACTGTTCGGCGGCACGCAGAGCCAGTTGTAGATATTGTAGCTTCTTCTTCAACCCATACTTTTAACTGGAAGCCTGAAGACTTAAACGCACCAAAATGTAGTTAAAGTCCTTCCTCGCTTTTATTCTAGTTCTTTTTGGTTGGTTTTGGTAAAGTCTCAGATTATCATTTTCAAGCCAACTGTTTAAGGATGTGAATGCTAGTGTTTTCAGTTAAATCAACGGGAATTTTTTGCTAGGGTCATGTCAAACTGTTGGTAGATAGTATTATTAAGAATGCAAACACTTGGTTATATCCTAATTTTAGAAAGAAGTGTTGGTTCACTTAAAAGTGGACAATCAATTAACTTCCTGCTGTTTCTAGGTGTATGTCTCTCTGTGTCAATCTTCTAGCTTGCTTTTTTTTGAAACTTAAACTGACTTTGTTTGAAATTTGCATGGTCAATGGGGAAACCGTCTCACAATGGGTTTACTGTAATCAGAATGGGGTAGCTTAGCTATGTTTTCTTGCCTCTTGATGGTACAGTGGTACTTCACAAGTTACACTAGCTCTCATTTTGCCCCCAACAAGCTTGCACTCAGTATGGAACCCTATTTCCTGCTGAACCGGTTATTTCGTTTTTGCACACATGATCTCTCATCCATCTTTTTGGTTATTGTGGTCTCTTTTCTTGTTATCATTCGAATTCACCACTCAAATTTTGTGTTCCTTGCATGCAGTATCATCTGATTTTACAAAGGTAGCAGAGGCAAAGTTTTCGGTAATGTCACTTTCTCTGACTAGTGGGATAAAGAAAATTATGGAACTATTACCATTCAAATTTATGAGGATATAAGCATTAACTGAATGCAAAGTTTCGTATGTTCCTAATAAAAGTTTACTGTATGTTTGCAGATTCCAGTAGAAGAGTTCTTTAGATTGTTTTTCTCAGATGATGCTGTCAGTTTTGTTGAATCTTTCCATAAAAGTTGTGGAGATAAAGGTAGAGCTATAAGTGATGAATCATTTGTGGTTTCGTACGTTTTTCTCTCTGTCGGTGTTTTTATTTTTATTTATTTTTTAATTAGAAGAGACCTTTGTATGTGCAGAGTTTAGGTGTACCTCTTGGCAACCTCATGAAAAGCTTGGACACACTCGCAATGTCTCATTTCAACATCCGATAAAAATTTATTTTGGTAATATTTTTCTTTCCTTTACATATATTCAGTTACATTTTATATCAAATATTAGTATACATGACTGTTGGATTCCTTTCAAAGGTGCAAAGTTTGGTGGCTGCCATGAGTCACAGAAATTTCGGATGTACAGAGATAGGTATTGATAAAATATGCAGCTTTTTTTTGAAGCCAATCCCAATTTTTAATGAAGGTGCAAATGCATGCTTATTCTCTGTTGTCTGATATTGTCATTATTTTGCTAGCCATCTGGTTATTGAAACATCACAAGAGATCACCGATGTGCCTTATGCAGATTACTTTACTGTAGAGGTAGGAAGAAATTTACATCTAATGCTGTCAGTAGTTTACTGAGTGATTTGTGTTAAAGGTGAATATGTTACCTTTGCTTGATTCCAGGGGGTTTGGGATGTGAAAAGAGATTGCAGAGACTCGATAGAAGGTTCTATATTGGATGTTTATATCAATGTGGCCTTCTCTAAAAGAACAGTGTGGAAAGGTTTGTTTAGCTTCATTTTTGCTTGTTTTGTCCTTGAACTCTTTCACCTTGTTTCTTGTATGCTTCTCAACACTCGGTATTCATGGTTGTTGGGTCAGGCCTTGATGATTGATCTGTTTATGAGTTTTTGCAGGAAAAATAGTGCAGTCTACTTTGGAAGAGATTAGAGAAGCGTATGCAACATGGATAAGAATGGTACTTGTGCAGCCATTTTTTCTTTCAGTTTATGCAGGCTTCTAAACTAGTTTTTTTTTTGTTTCAATGATTATCCGTGGAGGCACATGAACTGTTGAAGGAGAAGAAGCTGGAGAACCAAGAAGGTTTGTGCTGTATAGTGACGGTTAAGAGGAGCCTTTTTCTCATGTAAATAGCTGGCTGACAACGCATTCTGACACAGGGATCAAGTTGAGTGAGGAGGGTGCGGTGCTATCAGCAATCGAAGAAAGTGTATCTGAATGTGAAGAGCAGAGGGTGGAAATGGTGGGAGGAGGAGGTGGGGTAGTGAATATCTTAAGGGAAGCATTGGTGAATGTGACATCAATTTTGAAGAGGCAAAGCGGGACAAGGCAGGCTTTAGTAATAGCGTTTGCAGTGATCCTACTGATGCAGGTATTAAAAAGTGTTTTTTTCTTCTTTTTTTTGTATGAATTAATTGGTGGTGTGAGAGAGAAATAGAAGATGCTGATAAGTTGAAAGCGTGGACACAGGTGACGATAGTGGTGCTTCTGAAGAGAGGACCGGAGCAAGTGCAGGTGGGGAGTGAATATTACAGCTACGACAAGAGTGGAATTGGGGAGAGTGTGGGATGGCTGGAGAAGAGAATGCATTTCCTGAGAGAGGAGATGATAATGGTGGAGGATCGGTTGCAGAGGATGCGACAAGACCACGCTGCCTTGAAGGCTCACCTCCACCAGCTAGAACGCCGCCTCCTCCGCCACCAACACTAGAGAAGACGCTTTGTGCAGACGGAAATGTATGTATGTTTATGTATGTATTTCGGATGTTACTATCAAAGTAATACCATATGAAAACAGAGACGATAACGAAATGAATCAGTGTTGTAGTCTGCACAGAAACTGCTATTCGTATATTGATTATCTAAAGTGATTTTAGTATATAAGTTTTTGAAGGCCATCTTGCCGTCGGAAATGGAGAGTCGTACAATATTGTTAGGCAAAAAGATCGTCGTCAATATAAAGCCCCTAAAGGTAGAGCATAATGTTGGAAAGAGTTGGGAGGTAAGGGAAGAGGATACGCAAAGAGCATAGAAATAACCAACCAAAGGACCAATGATCTTAATGATAAGATACAACTATCGTAAGAAAATGAGAGTATAGCTGAGGCAAGCAAACAATTGGCTTGGAGGAGGCTGAGCTTAGCATGATCAGTTGGTAAAGTGAAGACTCTGGGTGAAAAAGAAGATTTGCAGTTGAAGACTGAAGAAAGAGTCCAAGATATAAAGAGTTCCGATTTCTGTTTCTTAACACTTAATTACAGACCAAACATTACGAACCAAGTTCAAGTGAACTCAAAGAGAGAACACTTTTTTCTAGATAATGGTATGGCTTAAGGTTGGACGCCAAGGCTGTCCATAACAGTATATTGCTAGGCAATCAAGTTGAGCAGCATCCATTCTTCTGGGCAACAGGCTGTCCTCTGATCTGCACTGTCGGCGGTCTTGCATTGTTCCCAGCTGGTTGGCTTGCCATTCTGCATCCAAAACCACATATCAATTTCTTTCCATTGTATCACAAACACTCTGTAAATTGGTTGGCTACATGAAAACTCAGAGCTTCTAATTATATTTTCAACATCAGTATGCTCGAAAAGTTTCATTTTTTTCCCTTTTCTATATATCATTTAGCAACATAGTTACTTACTACTCTAAAAGCACGCAGTGATCACTTGCTGGAGTTCAAATTTCGTCTTCAGAACAAAAACAAAGTTCCACACAGATTTTTTTTTTTTATAATTTAAAAATGAGATGACTGATGGCTTCGCACAATTTCCATCAGGTCTGATGATTCTTAAGAATGCATTAGTTGCCAATTATAAAAGAGATGTATCATTAACTACCTCTCTTTAATGGATGACGACATCGCCATGAAAGCCTGTTCCACATTTGTAGCATCTTTTGCGCTAGTCTCCATGAAAGGAACTCCAATTTCATCAGCAAAAGCCTTGGAATGTTTCAAAATTCACCAGGAAAGCAATTATAGCCTTACACAGTTGGATGACTACAAAACTTGAGAAGGAGAGACGGTAAAGAAAGAATGGATTTTAAGTGCATGATATACCTTTGCCGTTTCATATGGAACGGCTCTGTTTTCAGCAAGATCACACTTGTTTCCAACCAAGAGTTTGTTCACATTGTCACTAGCATAACGATCAATTTCACTCAACCATTGCTTAACATTATTGAAGCTTTCTTGATCTGTGACGTCGTAGACAATCTACCTGAGGACAGGCCACCACTGAGTAAGTTAGTACATAAGAAACCAATAGAGAGACCTTAAGTAAGTAACTTACGATGATTCCATGTGCCCCACGGTAGTAACTGCTAGTAATTGTCCTGAAGCGCTCTTGACCAGCAGTGTCCCACTGAAAAGTATATGGTCACCATTGAGACTAGTTAAAGAGAAGCAAGAAAAGTTAAGGGGCAATAAGAAGAGCAACCTTGGTTGAGAAAACCTAACTGCTCTATAACCTTGATACAAAGACGGTAAGACATGAGGAAATAAGGGAATCATATGAACTTAAACTTGTCTTGTTCATATAGTTAAAGCATAAGATACAGTATAGAAAGCGGAACGTACAATTTGGAGCTTAATTGTCTTGGCATCTTGCTCCACAGTCCGAATTTTCTGAAGAAAAAATCTAGAAGCTCAGATAAACGGCTTGGCATCAATGGAATTAACGGAAAAACTTACAAAATCGACTCCAATAGTGCTTATGTAACTTTCGACATACGAATCATCCTGCAAACAACGAGGACGCCAATCAGATATCTGACCCACAAGTATGCAAATGAAAGAAGCAGTAGACCAACTCCACATGCAATATCCGATAAGAAGCCAGATGAGCAAACGTAGAGTGCAATCATGAAAGCTACAGAGTTTGATTAGTTAGTGTTCGAGATTGATGATCTCAAACTTACAGCGAATCTCAAAAGTAGACAAGACTTCCCCACGCCAGAATCCCCGATGAGCAAGAGCTTGAAAAGATAGTCACTGCAAAATCAGAATAGAATTTTGATTGGAGCAAGTGGTTCAAATAGAAAGATGTCGAAGCCCTAGAGTGTCGCAAACCACCGTAATCGTGGGATCTGTATCGCCCATTGAACGTTAACCGAAGAAAGTGCCGAAAGGAACTTACTACTCGGGATTCATGGTGGTTTCGATGGTGAAGGGAGGAGGAGGAACTTACACAAAGCAGAGAGAGAACGACGAGAGGAGGAGGAGGAGGAGGAGATTCAGAAAAGCCAACAATTGGGCCTACGCCTTTTGGAGTGGAGGCCCAATAACGGCAGCAGCAAAACCCTATAGAAGAAGCTTTTAGGGTTGCAAGTAGTAGTAGTATATATAGTTTTATTTGCCTCCTCAGTCCCTCATCATCTCTCGCAAAATGGAGCAAACTTTCATCATGATCAAGCCCGACGGTGTCCAGAGAGGACTCGTACGTTTCCCTTTCTCTCCCTCTTTAGTACATGTTGCCATTTCTGTGATGCTTGGCTTCACAATGATTCCATATCTTGGTGGTTTCAGATCGGTGAAATCATCTGCAGGTTTGAGAAGAAGGGTTTCACTTTGAAGGGTAATGATTCCGAACTTGCGTTTTATAATATCTGACTGTGCTAGTTTAGATTAGATCATTTCATTCGTGGACTGTACAGGTCTGAATCTGATCAGTGTTGAGCGGGCTTTTGCTGAGAAGCACTACGAGGACCTGTCTGCCAAGTCCTTCTTCAGTGGTCTGGTTGATTACATTGTGTCCGGCCCTGTTGTTGCAATGATCTGGGAGGGCAAGAATGTTGTCGTGACAGGGAGAAAGATCATTGGAGCCACAAACCCAGCAGCCTCTGAGCCTGGAACCATTCGTGGGGACTTTGCAATTGACATTGGCAGGAACGTGATCCATGGGAGTGACTCAGTGGAGAGTGCTAACAAGGAGATTGCACTCTGGTTCCCAGATGGACCTGTCAACTGGCAGAGCAGCCTCAACCCCTGGATCTACGAGAACTAGTCTCATCATCAATGACAATGTGTTTTCTTCTTCTGACACTTGTGTCTTTTATCATATCTATCAATATCAAAAGGGAGGATTTTCTTTTATAAATCCAAAAAACAATCCAAGCTTTTCTTGGTTGAATTTGAAATATATGCAAATTAGCAGCAAGTGAGAGACCACACAAGTGTCTCAAGGAGGTTAAAAGAAGGTAAGTCTTGGAGTCGAGTCACATCTTCCAGCAGAAAACAGCAAGTCAATGGTTTGACTTAAGGTGTGTTCATAAAAAAAAAATGTTGAAAAAGATAACTTCACATTGGATGTTGACACAAAGTGGAGGTAGAACATCATGCATACCCACTTTCACCCAAATCCAACAAAAATGGACCACACAAGCTGATCCCATATACCTCGATTATTAGCCTTCTTGCTTCCAAACCAATCATTCAACACTTCTTCCACCCGTAATTCTGCTTTTCGGCCTCCAAATCACTTCTCCTCTTCTCTTGTTTAAACTCCCCACACCATGCACATCTCATCTCACACCTACTCATGTGCTTGGTTCCCTATTGACCCTTTCTTCACTCTTCAATCCTTCCCACTACTTCACCAGCTTAACTTCACGGTTGTAGTTGGTACCAAACCATCCAAGATCAAACTAAATGTAACAGACAAAAAAGTCACAATATCTAGAAATCTACGAGAAACCTCTCACAAACTTTTAGAAAATGTGACTTGTTTTATTAATTAAAAACTCCACATAGGAGCAAGGATCGGATAACAACACCTAAATCATTACCGAATACAAAAGTTTTATGCAAATGTACTTTTATTCTTTTTGGTATATAGCTAGCGCAAAGATAGGCGTGAGCATGTGATTACGACAAAACTTCATCTTTGATTTTCCCAATTTTGATTAGTTACTATCGAAAATAACAGCCCTTGGCCAAAGACCACTGCTTAGAAGAGCCAACCCATTGTCCATTCCAATACCAACGCTCATATAAGATTCAATGCAAAACCAGCATACCAATGGAACTCAGGGTTAGGTCAAATCAAAAACACAAGAAACTAGCATGACACAATAATGAGCCAGAGACATAAAAAAAACAACCACCAAACTTCAGCCACATGTTCCAAGCAAATCCACTGATTTCTTCTCTAAATAGGCTTGATCTTGAAGTGCAGGGAGATGAGGGAGAAAACAAGACATTTCAAGTCCTGCAACCATGAATGTTTCAAAAGGAATATGTTACGAGCAAAAAAAAAACAATTACAGAAATATGGGCACAGAAGTAGAATAACTAGATAACACCATAATCAGCTGATAGAGAATAACATCAGAATATGCCTCCCCTACAAACGACTCCCATAACCAGGTAACAGTTTTGGTGTTGTGTTACCATACCAGCCACACCACACATATGTTTAAGTTTGACATAGTGGCAGAGTCCTCCTAAACGGAGAAGTGATGATTGGGAGTAGGGGAATCCTAAAGCATGATTAGCTACTCTCTGGAGAAACGAGACCTTTATAAATCCATGGATAAGGCAAGAAAAGGAGGAGAGGTGACCTGAACAAGATAGTAGAAGATGCGAAGTCCTTCAGGATCCTCACTGCTCTCGACATCAAGAAGAGATCCAATCTTAGATGTAGCGAAGGAGATATGCTCATTTCCCATGACGATTTCAAGCTCTTGCCTTCCAACACGGTCAGGTTCAGGCCACTTTGCATCATCTTCTTTCATTATCTACCAAGAAATAAATCACGTGTCTGAGTTGTCACACAAGAAACTGGAACTTGTAATATATAACATTCATGGAAAGTAATATAAAAAATCATCCATTATTTACAAGTTAACTAGAAATCGGAATGATAATAACATTAACAGAGCCCAATTTGAAGGAGAGGGTTCTAAATCTACACCAGTACGTCAATCAAACTCCAAGGAAAGACGCACCCAAAAAAAAAAAAAAAACCTAAGAAAAACCCTAGTCGAGTTCCGACCTAGCCTATAGCGGTAATAGAAAAATTAGAAGCAAGTCTGAGGATGGAAGAGAAGGAAAGAAAAAAGACCTCGGTCTCGGAGACGATACGCTTGCATTCGTTGAGAACGGCGGGGGTGAGAAACACCTCCTTTCGGATGATAGTATCGTTCTTGTAGTTAGAGTTGTTGGCGTAACGGAGCTTACCGTCCGGTCTAAACACGAACTCCAGGAACTCGTGTCCAAATTTCCCTTTGTGCCCGACATAGTACCTCAGGTAGAACTCGTTCTCTTCTTCTGCGGCCATGGCTTCGATCCTCGAGATCTCGATCGATTCCCCTTCCTTTTGCCCTTTTAAGCCAATACAGAAAGAAAGAAAAAATTATAATGGGCTTAAATATCCCAGCCCAGATAAATACTCAGGCCCATTTTGAATTTTCCTGTTTTCATCCAATCGTCGGCTCCCTGATATCATCGATCGATTCCTGGGAAGGAAGGAAGTCCCACAGACGGATTCGAAAATGGGCAAGTTTCTTCAATCCCATGGTAATTGTCACATGATCCCTCCCCTCCTTTCTTTCTTTGTTTCTTTTTCGGGCGAAACTTTTGATTTCCCTGTGGAACTTGTGGGGTGGGAGCAGGATATGATTTGATTCTGGGATCTATAGCTGCAATTTATGTGGTCGTGGCACCATACACTAAGGTGGAAGAGAGCTTCAACGTACAGGTAATCCTTTTCAATTGAAATGACTTCCCCTTCTTTTCTTTTTACTGAATTCTCTCGTCTGGGTTTTGCATGTGACCAGTCAATGCACGACATTCTTTACCATCGTCTTAATTTCAACTCTGTGAGTGACCTCTTTCTCACTTGTCTGAAGCTTACGGCAGTTTTGAATTGTCAAATTTTTACCTACATACTTCTTCTGTTTCAGTATGATCATTTGGAGTTCCCCGGTGTTGTCCCTCGAACTTTTATTGGTATGGGATCTTGAATTTCGCTCATCATTCTACTTAGTGATTCCAATATATATATATATATATATATATATATATCAACTCTTATTTGTTCTTGCAGGAGCCTTCATAGTCTCTTTTCTCGCATCACCCGTCGTATCAATTATCAGCTGGCTTGGCTTCCCCAAGATTTATAATCTTGTTGCAGGTTTCTCTTCTGTTTTTCCTTAGTTTTCCCTTAAATGTCGTCTTCAATTCTAAACACGGACAAGGCCAATTCACATCATACTTTCTTCATTGACTTATAGCTCGTTTGGTGTTGGGCTGCATTATATTATCCACACTAAGATTTTTCCGGATTCAGGTATGAGGTTTATTTGCTACTATGTTGCTTGTGCTTCTTTCCATGCTACACTTATCTATCTGATTCTTTGTCCCTTCCCTTCCCTTGTCATTGGAATTGGGATATCTCACATGCATCTTGGTGGCTGTTTTTCTCTTACACACTCAGCCAACGCTACCTCTTTTACAGATAAGAAAAAAGTTTGGACATCAAGTGGAATATTTCTTTGTTCTTCTCACCAGTCTTCAGTTTCATCTGCTTTTCTACTGCACTCGTCCTCTACCTAATATTCTAGCTTTGGGATTAGGTGACTACTCCTATTCATCTGACTCCACTAGTTATGTTCCTTCAGATGTCCCAGAAATCTTTACCATGACTCATTTAGCATAGGTGTTTGCTGCTAATGTTGTGAAATCTGGACTGTGCAGTTAATCTCGCATATGGTAATTGGTTAAAGGGAAAATTTTATTCTGCTTTGAGCTTCCTGGTATGTATGATTCTCGTTGTAACATATTTACCTATTATAATATCACTCACGTATCCGGAACTATGGATTTGCTGACATGTCTTTCATCTGATAATCAGATTTTTGCCACTGTAATCTTCAGATGCGATGTGATGTTACTGCTTGGGCCTATCGGTCTTGAATTTTTATTGGTGAGCTGATGATAAATAATTGGGTTTCTGAACATCTGTATATGTGTGACTGGCTGTGTACTTTGTTGTTTTCTTCTGATGCGGGTACTTTACGTTTATCAACGACAGACCAAATCGATCTCCTTCTGGAAAGCACTCAAGTATTGTGTTGGAACCGCTGTGGTGGCTGTAGGTTGGTTAAAATTCCTCTTCATTCTGTGATTGATTTGCTTTTTCCCTTCAGACACTAGTTCCCGAGTCAGGTTTTTTGTGGTCATGGAATATTCCTTAGCACAGGTCTTACCATATCCGTTGACTCTATCATGTGGAAGAAGTTTGTCTGGCCAGAATTTCAAGTTTTCTGGTTTAACTCCATTCTGAACCGGAGTTCTGACTGGGGTGTATCCTTCAAAATTTGTTTCCTCGATTTAGTTTTTGTATGATAGATAACCTTTTAGCATCTGTTCCACTGCCTGATTAAAGGACTGCCTTCTTCACACTGATAACCATTTAGATATCCATACATTAGTATAGTGGCCAATATGCAAATTTTATTTTGCTAATATTGTGGCGCTTGCATTTTTATCAAATCCTATGTTGTTCCTTGAAAATTAGTTGCTAAACCAGACACATTCCATTCATTGGTACTTCACCTCGGCACTCCCACGGTCTTTACTTGTAGCTTATCCTCTTTCCCTGGTAAATACCAGACCTCTTAACATCTGTCATATTGTCTTATTCCCTTCGAGTTAGGATATCTGATTGTATCTCTATATTTTTTCTCATTTGTTTTCTTTTTGGATTGTGCAGCTTGGTACCTTACTTGACAGGAGGGTTCCATTCCTTATTCTTCCAGTTTTATCCTTTGTTATACTCTACTCTAAACTTCCACACAAGGTATTCAGATGGGTTACTTATCTCAGTAGCCATTAAAGTTTCTTAACCATTTTCTGACATAGGCTTACCTATCTTTGTTGATATATGCAGGAACTACGCTTTATTATTAGTTCAGTGCCAATGCTCAACTTATCTGCTGCAGTTGCTGCCAGCAGAATGTACGAGTTCTATCAGATGTTTCCTAGCTAAGCTTTTTTTATCATAGCTAGAACGTTCTTTTATTCAGTCTCGAGAGCTCTTTTGATACACTTCATTTTTGAAAGCCATTTAAAATTACTACCAACGAGGCCCGAGCTCGTAATATAATCCGATTTCCTTTTACAGCTACAATAACAGGAAGAAAACTATTTGGAAACTGGTGAACATGGTTATGCTAGCATTATTTGCAATCAGGTAGAAATAGTAGCCAATTATCTTTGCTGTGTAAGAGAAGGAAAGGGATTTGCTTGTCTACTTAACCCTGTCCTATAGTGCAGGGTGCACGGTCGTAACATTCATGGCATCTTACAACAACTATCCAAGCGGCTATGCTCTTAAGCGCTTGCATCAGATAAGTGAGTTACTTATTCTTTTCGGGTTTTCTTGTTATTGCAGCAGCGTTGACTTGGGTACCAAACAAGAAAAATATGCTAGTCAGTCTTTGTTCGTCTCACATGCCATTTATTATACGTAATCATCTTTGTTTTGTGGTGTATATCTACCTCGGGTTGTTAATTTGCCTTGAATATGATTAATTTTACCTTGTGCTTTCCATGTTTCTCAGGGCATCCTGCAAATGTAGTGGGAGAAGAGTGGGTTCACATAGACACTTTTAGTGCGATGAATGGTATATCTCGCTTTTGTGAAGATGCTTTTCCGTGGAGGTGAGGTTGATTCTTCTTTCTATGTTCTTTAGCTGTCCTACCCCGTTTTAGTGTTGGTAGAAGTAAAGGAGCCATCAAGGTAGTACCCAGAAAACAACTTGCCACCTGTAAACACCTGTTTGTTGGTCATGTTCACAACTAGCTGGGAAAGGAATCATATGTTTTTCCACGGCCTTTAAACATCTAGAAGAGGGTATCTGTTTAGTTATTTAGGAGGAGATAAATTTTCTTGTGCAACGCAGATACTCTAAAGAAGAAGAGATAGTGGGGGAGGAGTTGCGAAACAGAAATTTCAGTTACCTTGTGAAGTGAGTATTTTCATCATAGTGTAGAAAGCAAATTCTTAGTGAAAGAATATAGCAACATCTAATACTGTTGTCATGCTTTGAGCAGCGAGCACCCCTATGTGGATGGATACAAGTGCTTGTTCTCTGAAGAAGGCTTCGACAGAATCGAACTGCGGCGAGGTTTCCCTCCCATTGCTCTGGTAAATTGGTTGGCCTGGGGGAGCATTTCAGCAAAATAGGTGCATTGGAATGCAGTGCTGAGTTGAAAATGTTGAATTGCAGGTAAAAAGAGCCAAAGTATACGTGCACCGGGATATGAAAAAGGAAGATCATTTGCATAAGAAATGGCCAGGATGTTAGAGACATTGTCTCGGGTCGACGATGTAGCACAGCTTTGTTATCCTCAGAGAGGAAATGATGTAACACTACTACATATTTAGCAATTGATATATGAGATTGAAACCCTCTGATTCTTCCAGTAGCATCCGCCTCATTTTGTGCCTTGGAGTTCAACTTCAATGTAATTTACTAATTTACCCCTCTTTCTTTTCGCTATTTTCATTTAGGAAACTTATCCTCAGACTTTTGAAACCTAACAATAGTTGTTGTTCAATAAAAGCGATAGAGAGAGATGCTGCTTCAGGCGGTGCAGAATCGCAATGTTCCACTGGCTTCCTCCGCCTCCTATTCCCGTCTCCCTCGCTCCAGATCTCCCGTCGTCTCCGTAGCTCTATCGAAGAAGAAGACGGAAATCGTGTGCTCCATCTCCCAGGTGTATGGATACGGAACGGTGGACTACGAGAGAAGGCCGATTATCCAGTGGAATGCCATCTACAAGAAGATTTCTCTCATGGAGAAGCCGGAGCTCGGCGCTGCCTCCGTCCTGAATCAGTGGGAGAAAGTCGGCCGTAAGCTTACCAAGTGGGAGCTCTGTCGGGTCGTCAAGGAGCTTCGCAAGTATAAGCGCCCCAACCAAGCTCTGGAGGTCCTCATCTATCTGCTCTCTAATTCTATTGTATCATCTTTAAAGTAACCTGCTTGATCATTCCTAGGTGTACGACTGGATGAACAACAGAGGCGAAAGGTTTCGATTGTCTGCAAGTGATGCTGCAATCCAGCTCGACTTAATCGGCAAAGTGCGTGGGATTTCAGACGCCGAAGAGTTCTTCCTCAGGCTCCCTGAGAATTTTAAGGACCGGAGAGTTTATGGCTCCCTTCTCAATGCCTATGTGAGGGCCAAGTCGAGGGAAAACGCCGAAGCCTTGATCGACCAAATGAGGGAGAAAGGATACGCCCTGCACCCGCTTCCCTTCAACGTCATGATGACTCTCTACATGAACTTAAGGGAGTACGACAAAGTTGACGCAATGGTCTACGAGATGAAGCAGAAAGATATACGTCTCGACATTTATTCCTACAACATCTGGCTCTCCTCCTGCGGCTCCCATGGATCCGTTGAGAAAATGGAGCAAGTGTATCAGCAGATGAAATCAGATGTTTCCATCAATCCCAACTGGACCACTTTTAGCACAATGGCCACCATGTACATTAAGCTGGGCGAACCCGAGAAAGCTGAAGATGCACTGAGGAAGGTTGAGGCAAGGATTACTGGTCGTAATCGGATTCCATATCACTACCTCTTGAGCTTGTACGGCAGCGTTGGTAACAAGAAAGAGCTGTACCGGGTGTGGAACGTCTATAAATCTGTTGTCCCGAGCATTCCCAATTTGGGATACCATGCTTTGGTCTCGTCGTTGGTGAGGATGGGAGATATTGAAGGGGCCGAGAAGGTATATGAGGAATGGCTTCCAGTCAAGTCTTCTTATGACCCCAGGATACCAAATCTTCTCATGAATGTGTACGTTAAAAACGACCAACTAGACAAGGCTGAAGGGTTGTTCGACCACATGATTGAAATGGGAGGAAAGCCAAGCTCAAGTACGTGGGAGATTCTAGCCGATGGTCATACCAGAAACAGGAGTATCACAGAGGCTTTGACTTGTCTGAAAGAAGCTTTTTCTGCCGAAGGATCCAGCAATTGGAGGCCCAAGGTGTTGATGCTGTCAGGCTTCTTGAAGCTCTGTGAAGAGGAGTCGGATGTTGCTAGTAAAGAGACGGTTTTGGAATTGTTGAGGCAATCGGGGCACCTTGAAGACAAATCTTACCAAGCTCTTGTTGAAAATGATGCCCATGAGAGTGAGGGGACCGATGTTCTTCTTCCGCAACTGCAAGATGATTTGTAATAAAAATAGTCCTAGACCTGGCTGGCTTTAAAAGAGGAATCATCAACTTCCTAGAGTACAGTTAGTGAAACATATGAATGTGAGTCTTAAGTCGGGAGGAAGAGCTGTGCCCATATTTTTTGTTGGAGGAATCTTTTAATGTTGCTTGCCTTTTGAAGTATAATTTGATGCATTTCATTTTTTTGTTTTTGTTTGCCTAACAGACAAAGCTAGAGTGAGAGAGTAGTGGAGCTCTTTTAATTTGGGCCGGACTTTAAAGGCCCGCCGATATTTATAAGCCTGAAAGGCCCATTTGAATGAGATATCTCTGAACCCGTTGAGAGAGAAAGACGGTGATCGGGAAATGGCGACGAAGGGCACGGCGTACCCTAGCGCGGCTCGGATATCTGATTCTCCATGTTATCTCCAGTACTCTGCTTCCCTCAAATGTGAGTCACGCTCTCGATCTTCCCCTTCCATTAATTTCTGATTTCAGAATTTCGTTTTCTCGAGGATTTGAGATTTTCAAATATTGCATCTTCTTTCCAAGGCTTGTAAACTCTTTTTGTCCCAACTCAACACCATTTATATTCATACAAGCAGCTTTTTACTTATCTCTAGTAGCTTCTGTCAAGTTTCATGACTTCCATCCATAAAACCTTACCCTTGATTAGGTCTCAAATATGTCCCCTCAAGCTCAAGGTGAAATCTTGATAAGGTCCCATCTTCTTATAACGTGGGATAGTTCCCTTTTTATGATTCTTGATTAGGTTCCATCTAAATAGCTTGACCAAACTCTCAGGTCTTGAAGAATTTGGATCCGACAAGAGTAAATGCCAGGATCATTTTGATGTGTACAAGGAATGCAAGAAGAAAGAGGTTCTTGTGAATTCACATTTCGGTCTTTCTTTCGTGTTTCCAACTTCTCTGCTTATATTCTCTGGTTGCATGTTTTGCCTCTCAGAGGGAAGCTCGGCTGGAACGCAATAAGACACGGTCGTTGTTCTCGTGATTGCAGAGTATGGATCCTCAAATGCTAATGATATCTTTGAACATCGCCTAGTATCCTCTGAGAAGTGGTGTTTCGCATGTTGTTTGTGCGGTATAAATGCCAACTGCTTTGACCAATTATATCTCATCTCTTTACTTAAACCATCATATTATTCGTTTTCAACTTTTTCCCCATTGGTTGTCGTTCCTTGTTCCTAAAAAAATGCTTATGTAAAAGATGCTTATGGGCCTGCATTGCGCATAATAAATACTAGACATAGAATTGGATCCTAAGCTTATAGTAGACATAGAATTGGATTCATCTCGCAGACTCAGAATTGGGTGGAGAAGAGAAGGTGAGATGATGTTGAAACTGATAGGTTCAGAAGGGTTTACGTAAGAGGAAGGAAAGAGAGAAACAACAAGGAAGAAGGAGAAAAGTCAATAGACTGAGTTGACTTCAGATACTCTGATTGTTTTAGAGAGTTTTCTGTTTTGTTTATTTTCTAAATAAGTAGAGGTTAGCTTGTGGAGGGAAAGACATTCATTCATTCGTGTAAAACTTGGGAGAGACGATATGAGTTCTCTGGGTATCGATCGTGATGAGATCGGTAACAATGGATGTCTCCTGCTGTAATTCCTATTGATCATAATACAAGTATCTTCAGTTTATAGTATTCGTGGTTTGGAACTTAACAAATTGGTGCGGTGACGTCTCGAAACTTCGCGAAATGAGCTTGACAAGGGCAGATCCTTCCGATCCATCAGCGACACGAGAGTGTGTGAATGATCTCCAGGCTGAAATCGAAGTCATCAAAGAAGGATGGCAACAGACAGATCGGAACGTAGCTGCAATTCGACAATCTACAGAGGCGCTTAGCAGATCCATTGCTTCGCTTGATCGACGAACTGTGAATCAGGAAGAGGTGATGCAAGAGATAATGCTTACCCTGCGAAGATTGGATCCGATTCACCGGGAGGAGCGGACACAATCAAAATCCATCGCTACTACGTCCGACACTCAACCAGCTCCTCCGTCGTCAGCAGTGACTCAGGTTTCATTTAATCCTCATGTCATCGATTTAGAAAACACTCAGCTAGGTTCTCGGCGAGTTTCTAGTGCTTTAGCAAATCATGACACCTTGCTGCGAAAAATTGATATGCCAATTTTTGACGGTACACTGCCGTTTGGCTGGATTGCGAGGGCCGAAAGGTTTTTCAGGTTGGGTGCATATCCAGATGCTCAGAAATTGGATCTGGTCTCTATCAGTTTGGAAGGTCCAGGATTAAGCTGGTTCAACTGGGAAATTGCACAAGAAATGTTTGTCGATTGGGCAGATTTCAAACAACGATTGCTTGACAGATTTGGTGATTCGTTGGATGAAGAACCGGGAAAGAGATTGTGCTGTATACAACAGACAGGAACAGTGAAGGAATATGTGACAGAATTTCAAGAACTTTCCTCTCAAGTGTCGGGTATGGATGATCAGAGTTTGACAAATGTGTTCTACAACGGGTTGAAACCAGAAATGAAGGAGGTCATTCGTATAAAGGAACCTAAAGGCTTGCGAAATCATATTGTGGCTGTCTTGAAGATGGAAACCAGTGTATTTTGTAAGGTGGTGAGCGAAGCATATCATCCAGATTGGCGACATAAGAAATCTACGATCTCCACCAATTACAGATCCGCATTACCTTCCCAGAAGAACTGGAACAGATCTTATACTCAACAACAACCGTCTCAGCCCAATCAAATACCGACAGGACAAAACCAAAGGCCAGTTTTGACCGATAAAACAAATCTCAGGCCAAGACAAAGGTTTTCTGATGCCGAGTTGGATGATAAGAGAAGAAAGGGCATTTGTTTCAAATGTGATGCAAGATATACAAAGACACATGAAGCAGTTTGTCCAAACAGAGAACTACAAGTCATCACGGTAGTGAATGGTTATGAATTGGAGGTCTTGGATGAAAATATGATGGAATTAGAGGAAGAAACATCAGAAGATGAAATGCAGATGATGCACTTGTCTTTTAATGCATTCATGGGTCTTGACTGCCCATCCACCACCAAACTCAGAGGAACTATTGGCAAGACTTCTCTTGTGTTCATGCTGGATAGTGGAGCCACCCATAATTTTGTGGACCCTCAGGCAGTTACTAGAACCAAGCTTTCCCTACAACGTTCCAAGAATCTGCAAATTAAGTTGGGAACAGGAATTATGGCTGATGGGATTGGCATGTGCAGACAAGTTGATTTCTGTTTACAAGGTGTGGTGTTTACCTCTGATTTCATATCTCTCGAGCTTGGGGGAGTTGATGTGATTTTAGGAGTTCAATGGTTGAGAACCCTCGGTAAATGTGAAGTGGATTGGGATTTACATGAATGGAGTTTCAACTTTGGCGGAAAACGAGTCACACTCATTGGTGATTTGGACTTGCAGACTCATTTCATGTCGTTGAAATCCTTATCTCCAGTAAGGGTTATGAAAAGTAAGGGAGTACCGTTAGAATTTAACAACCAGACAGTACAGCAAAAGGAGGATCAAATTCCAGATCCCTTAATGGCAGTCTTGAATCAATATCAAGAAGTTTTTATTGTACCTGCTGGCTTGCCACCCATCCGAGGTAACGAGCATTCTATTACACTGTTTCCTGGAGTGAATTCAGTGTCAGTTAGACCTTATCGGTATCCACACGCCAGTAAAGAGGCAATGGAGAAGATGGTCACTGAAATGCTTGATTCCAGAATCATTCAACACAGTAAAAGTCCTTTCTCTAGCCCAGTCTTGTTGGTAAGGAAGAAAGATCACAGCTGGAGGTTTTGTGTTGATTACAGGGCACTGAACAAAGCTACTATCTTGGACAAATATCCCATCCCGATGATAGACCAACTGTTGGATGAGCTGCATGGTGCAAAGATATTTTCCAAGCTAGATTTACGCTCCGGGTATCACCAAATCAGAATGGCAGCTGCGGATATTCCTAAAACAACTTTCCGTACACACGAGGGGCATTATGAATTCATTGTCATGCCATTTGGATTGACAAATGCTCCAGCTACCTTTCAAGCCCTTATGAATCAGATTTTCCGATCATTTCTCAGGAAATTTGTGCTGGTGTTTTTTGATGATATTCTCATCTACAGTTCCTCAGTAGAAGATCATGAGCATCATTTAAAGTTGGTCCTACAAGTATTTAAAGATCAGGTTCTCTTTGCCAATAAGAAGAAGTGCCTCTTTGGTCAGCACCAGGTGGATTATCTAGGCCATATAATCTCCGAAAAAGGTGTGGCTACTGATCCAGAGAAGACAAAAGCAATGAAAGAATGGCCTACTCCGAGGACTGTCAAAGCTTTGCGAGGATTTCTGGGTCTCACTGGATACTACCGCAGATTTGTCCAAGGCTATGGCTGCATTGCAAGACCTTTGACAGAATTACTTAAAAAGGATGGGTTTGAATGGTCCTCTAAGGCACATGCAGCTTTCGATTCACTAAAAACGGCAATGATTACTGCTCCAGTATTGGTCTTACCAAATTTCGAAGATCAATTCATTGTTGAAACAGATGCATCGGGTTTTGGATTGGGAGCAGTCTTGATGCAACAGAAACGACCCATTGCTTTTTTCAGTCATGGTTTAACTATGAGGGAACAATTGAAACCCATCTACGAGAGAGAACTGATGGCAATAGTATTGTCCATTCAAAAATGGCGGCATTACTTAATTGGCCGCAAGTTCATCGTGCATACTGACCAGAAGAGTTTGAAATTTCTCTTGGAGCAGAGAGAGGTTTCTATGGAGTATCAGCGTTGGTTACAACGGTTGTTGGGGTATCAGTTTGAGATAATTTACAAACCTGGGGCTGAGAATAAAGCAGCAGATGGCCTTTCACGAATACCGCAAGAGTTAACTGCTGTCACCTCTACATCCTTATTTGCGGTCACAGTGCCTCAGACTATTCAGCTACAACATCTTTTTGGAGAAATTGACAGCGATGAGTACATTCAGGAGCTAAAATCAAAGTTGCTAAATTCGGAATCGGTGAAGAAGGGATTATCTATAAAGGAGGGTAAACTTTGGTATAAGAACAGGCTGCTGATTCCACAACAGTCGACAATGATTCCGGTAATCTTACATGAGTTTCATGATGGATATATGGGAGGTCACTCAGGAATATTAAAGACATTGAAGAGAATTCAGACATTGTTTCAGTGGAAAGATATGAAGAAACAGATACAAGAGTATGTGGCAGCTTGTGGGGTTTGTCAAACTCATAAATATTCAACGTTGTCACCTGCTGGGCTTCTTCAACCTCTGCCTATTCCGGATAAAATCTGGCAAGATATCAGTATGGACTTTGTGGAAGGGTTACCTGCATCAGGTGGGATAAATGTGATATTAGTGGTGGTTGATAGATTGAGTAAGTACAGTCACTTCATTGGACTGCGACATCCTTTTACTGCAACTGATGTAGCATCTCTGTTTATCAAGGAGGTGGTAAAATTACATGGATTTCCCAAGTCCATCGTATCAGATCGGGACAGGATATTCTTGAGCAAGTTTTGGAAAGAGTGCTTCAAATTGGCTGGCACTAAATTGAAATTTAGCTCAGCCTTCCATCCACAGACAGACGGTCAAACAGAAGTCACGAACAGATGCTTAGAGACTTTCTTACGATGCTTTGCTTCTGGCCATCCTAAGAAGTGGTTCTCTTATCTACATTGGGCAGAATTCTGGTTTAACACCAACTATCACTCCTCATTAAAAACTACTCCTTTTAATGTGGTTTATGGCCGAGACCCCCCTACGCTGTTGTTTTTTGAGGAAGGGTCCACATCTAACTTTGAGTTGGAAACACTGTTGCGGGATAGGGATCAACTGTTGATACAAATCAAAGAACATCTGCTCCATGCTCAGGACCTGATGAGAGCGTCGGCAGACAAACATCGGCGAGACATTTCGTTTGCGATTGGAGATATGGTTTACTTAAAATTGCGACCCTACAGGCAGCACTCTGTGACTAGGAGATTGTGTCAGAAACTAGCTGCCCGTTTTTATGGCCCTTTTGAGATTGTGGAGAAGATTGGCAAAGCGGCGTATCGTCTGAAATTACCCGTGACTTCTAAAATCCATCCGGTATTTCATGTTTCACAGCTGAAAGCAGTTATTGGAGATCAAGAGTTCGTTACTGCGTTGCCAGAATCCTTTACGGATGCTGGGGAATTTGTGTTAGAACCAGACACACTGCTAGAGACTCGCTATAATGGTCAGGGTTGTTTGGAGATTCTGATTGGCTGGAAGAACTTACCTCAACATGAAGCAACTTGGTTTACGGCTTCAGATTTTGAGAAACACTATCCATTTTTTAAGCTTGAGGACAAGCTGCGTCTTATAGGGCGGGGTATTGATAGGTTCAGAAGGGTTTACGTAAGAGGAAGGAAAGAGAGAAACAACAAGGAAGAAGGAGAAAAGTCAATAGACTGAGTTGACTTCAGATACTCTGATTGTTTTAGAGAGTTTTCTGTTTTGTTTATTTTCTAAATAAGTAGAGGTTAGCTTGTGGAGGGAAAGACATTCATTCATTCGTGTAAAACTTGGGAGAGACGATATGAGTTCTCTGGGTATCGATCGTGATGAGATCGGTAACAATGGATGTCTCCTGCTGTAATTCCTATTGATCATAATACAAGTATCTTCAGTTTATAGTATTCGTGGTTTGGAACTTAACATAAACCCTAGACATAAGACTCCAACTCTTTCATCATGATCTTCTTTTGGGTGCATGTTGGTTTAATGGAGATTCCAGCTCTTTTTAAACACTTGGAGTTGGCAAGTACGTATCTTACGAATTCTTTCTCTCCGTTTTTTCATCCATATTCTTTCCATTAAAGATCTCGAGATGGCTTGACAAACATCTTGGAACAAAGCTCGGTCGGTTGAACGAAACTGGGAAATCATCAAGCTGTAACATTGACTGTGAAGCAACAATAAAGTATGATGTAACTAGCACGTTGACTTCATATTAAATTTATTTAGTCCATCAAAATTTTATGTACGAACCTGGTCGATGAGAAGAACTTTTAGTTTAGGAGAATTTTGAAGAAAACACATAAATGGTTCCAACCAGGCGGCCACTTGATATGGGTGGGAGAAGTTTATAGCGTTACAGCACGCAACCTGCAATGAACAAATATGTAGACGTTGAAAATGTGACCATAACAATAATAATAAATAAATAAATAAATAAAATAGTGAGGTTTAAAATGCATTACGTACCGTTTCAACATTAAAAAATAACTGGAGATACATGACGGAGGAAAGAGATGTCATAAACTTGTCATCAAGGTACCAATTAACAACATTGATACATGCGTCAATAAGGGGAGGTCTATTCTCAATCGAGCAAGAATTTCCTGAATGATCTATTATACAGATTTCTCTTAAAGTTGCACAATCTATAAGTATAACCAAAGAACCTCCCATATTTTCTACATTGTCTTCTCCTAGTTCCACATATTTGTAAGATAAATAATTTAGAGAAAGCACTTTCACACTGAATTTTGCCAGGTTGTCTCGGTTATGTCGTTCCACATACAAATACTCGAGAATATGACAACCTCATAAAAGCCTACCAAGAGAACCTTCATCTTTGTACACCACAGAGACAAGGCAAAGCGATTTTAGGGATGGGAGGCGAGCCGGAGAAGGATCATCCACGAGAATCTTGTCCGAAATTGAAAGAAAAACAAGTCTATTGCATATGTAAAGGCTCTCAAACAACCTGGTAGGCTCTGACAACCAGTTGAGTATGAACTTTAGATATCTCACCTTTACGCTCTGATTGTTGAACGACAACCAGGCTCTGTCTAATTTTTACCTACATACTTCTGTTTCAGTATGATCATTTTTAAGCAAAGATTCCATTTTTGAGAAAAAAAGAGAGTAAAGATTCCATTTCTTTTTGTTTCTCTTTCCGAAATTTTCCATATTTGTTATAAAATAGGGATGATTTTATTATTCACTTTAAACGTTTTCAACTTTTCCCCCATTGGTTGTCGTTCGTTGTTCCTTAAAAAAAATGCTTATGTAAAAGATGCTCATGGGCCTGTATTGCGCATAATAAATACTATTATATGGGCTTCAGAAAGCCCGTTAAGATTGTTTGGTGAGCTGTCAGAAAAGAAAGTCAAATCGCCCTTTAAGTGCGCCTCCTCTAATTGACTCGTCGTCTCGTGATCGGATTCTTCGCCTGAGAATAATGTTCCCCCCACCTTCCTCAAGCATCTACGCTCCTCCTATGCTGGTGAATTGCTCCGGTTGCCGGACGCCTCTCCAGCTCCCATCCGGCGCCCGATCTATACGCTGCGCTCTCTGCCAGGCCGTTACTCATATCGCCGACCCCCGCACCGCCCCTCCTCCTCCTTCTTCCCCCTCCTCCGCCTCTCCTCAGCCTCCCCACATCCCCGCGCCTCTCGGTCAGCTTCCTCACCCCCATGGCAGGAAGAGGGCTGTGATCTGTGGTATTTCGTACCGATTCTCTCGCCACGAGCTCAAAGGCTGCATCAACGACGCCAAGTGCATGCGGCACCTTCTCATTAACAAATTCAAATTCTCCCCAGATTCCATTCTCATGCTCACCGGTATTTCTTACTTGAAACTTGCATTTCAATGGGCAAATGATCCATTCGTAGGATTTCATACTTTCATTTCTATCTATCTAACACTTGTTTGCTTTCGAATCTGATAAAAACACATTCCAAGTTATCATTTCATTCATCTCAACTACATGATCTTAACTCAAATTTGCTTGCGATCACCGTGCTACTCAATTTCAATTTCCCTTCCACTCTGGGTTTCTTCTGATTTATCTCAGTGCCTGTGAGTTTTGATTGCTGCTTGCAAATAAATTGTTCTTCATCATGGATGTATCTAACTGTTTCTGCAGAGGAAGAAACTGACCCATATCGTATCCCGACCAAGCAAAACATGAGGATGGCATTGTATTGGCTCGTACAGGGATGTACAGCAGGTGACTCACTTGTCTTTCACTACTCGGGTCATGGTTCGCGTCAAAGAAACTACAACGGTGATGAAGTTGATGGCTATGATGAAACACTCTGCCCTCTGGATTTTGAAACTCAGGGGATGATTGTAGATGATGAGATAAACGCAACAATTGTACGCCCTCTTCCACATGGTGTCAAGCTCCATTCAATCATCGATGCTTGCCATAGTGGCACCGTGCTGGATTTACCATTCTTATGCAGAATGAACCGGTTAGTAGTCCCTCAACCGCTGCTAAAAGTGAAGTTGTTTTACCTTTGTACTGCTTTTTATATGTTTAGGGTTGCTGGAGATCTCCATCACTGCTAAAAGTTTTTTTTTTATTGAAACAGAGCTGGGCAGTATGTGTGGGAGGACCATCGGCCAAGGTCAGGTTTGTGGAAAGGAACAGCTGGCGGAGAAGCCATATCAATCAGTGGATGTGATGATGATCAGACTTCGGCAGACACATCAGTAAGTAGAACCGAATCTAGTCATACGTCTTGCAGTTGAGCAGTTGTAGTTGGTTCCTCGACTCATGATTGAAACATATATACAGGCGCTGTCAAAGATCACGTCTACGGGTGCTATGACTTTCTGTTTTATTCAAGCGATCGAACGCAGCGCGCAAGGCACAACCTATGGAAGCATTCTGAATTCGATGCGCACCACAATAAGGAATACAGGGAATGACGGTGGTGGTAGTGGTGGAGTTGTTACGACTGTGCTGAGCATGCTTCTGACAGGGGGTAGTGGTATTGGGGGATTAAGACAGGTAAAAATCCATATTTTTTACTAAAACTCTGCTTGTGTTTGATACAAATTGGTGGTAATGCGCTTTTATATCTGTTATGACAGGAGCCTCAACTGACTGCTTGTCAACCATTCGATGTCTATGCAAAGCCTTTCACTCTCTAGTAAAGACAAGTCACTTTTATGTATAGCGAGTGCGATGAGAATCTATCCATTTAACCTTCTTTTTTTTTTTCAAACTTTTTCTTTCAAAAGAATAAAAGAGCTTATTAATTCGTTGCTTCAATAACAACAATATGGTCCATCCATTCTTTAGTTTGCCTTTCAGAATCAACAACAACAATGTCTAAACAGACAGAAGGAAGACAAGAGAATGCCGAGAAAGCTGTTGAGAAAACGCATACAAATCATTTGTGCATTGCTGCAAGGGAAAGCACTCCCGCTGTAGCAGCCTTTTCTTTGTTTAATGCCCCGGCCGTTATCTTGCAGAGCAAAGGAAGAGTTTGTCCCACCATCACTAAAGAGAAGACACCAAAAGAAGGTACCTTTATGCAACCTAGCCATTCCCACTCCAACCTCAGTATGCGACCTGTTTCTGAGCACCAACAACGCTTTGTTATCTCTGAAGAGAATGTCTGAGAAGGCGACTTGTGGCGTGGCATACTTAGTGGTGCAGCCGAGGACATGGCCTGTGATGGTAGCAAAAGTGGGAAGTTCTACACCACAGTTGGGGGCAAAAACTTGAGTGAAGTCGTCTTCAGGGGGTTCACAGGTCAGAGTGTGGTTGACATTGCAAATTCCCTGGCAGTGCTCAACATACTGGAGGGCCATGCAGCCAAGACCAGGACTCTCATTTAATTGGCCGGCTGTTCTGTTGTGGTTCAAGATGCTCACCATTTCACTAGCCGGGTTTCCTGCAACCATTCTAGTCTGCCTTAGAGTTGTGTGTTGTTTACTTTACTTTAGGGCGTAGAATGAACAAACAATAATAAATCTGATTCTGAAAAGAAAATGGGAATAATGGTGTATCTCTATAAATGGTGAAGGAGAAATCAAAGGAGATAAGGGAAAGTAAAGATTTACCGTCAAGTTTGGAGGTAGCTAGCACCCAGAGTAAAATCGACATCAAAAAGCTAATTTGCTTCTTCATCCTCTCCTCTGAATTACGGATTTCCGATGGAGAAATGGTGATGGTGGTGGTCTCAGAATAAAAAGGCTTGGGCTTTGATGTTGGGCTCATACATTGAATTGAATGAAGAAAGAAGGAAAGTATTTTTTACTTCATTAAATGGGCAGCGTTGGGGGCCGGTGGATGTGGGCCAATAACATTGATGAGTAAAGCCGAATTTTGGCAGGGAACACATTCAATGCCCCCATTGGCTCTCTTCTCCTAACATATTTGAAGTTTGAGGTTTCCTTTTCTTTTTATTTATTTATTTATTTATTTATTTTGGCTTAAATAAGTTAATGCTGTTCGTATTTTGGTAGAGCGGCCCCACCACCATGTGCTTCTTCTTCACAAGTACATATAAGTTGATTCAGTAGGCCACATGGTGATGCACTTCCCTATATATCTCATGTCACATCTTCTACACAAGTATCTCCAAACCGCACTTCCTTAACTTCTTTAATTTCCACAATATATATATATATATACTAGCTAAGCTCCAGTGTACCTTTTGGACGATGGCGTCGAGGCCCGGAGCTCTGACGGAGTGGCCATGGAGTCCCCTTGGTAGCTTCAAGTACCTCTTGGTGGCCCCGTTGGTGATGGCGAGCATGCACTCGTACGTGACGGCTGAGGATGACGAGAAGGACCTCGGGAGACTCATGCTAGTGGCGCTGATGCTGTGGAGAATACTTCACAGCCAGATATGGATCAGTATGTCGCGTCAGAGGACGGCTATGGGGAGGAAGAAGATCGTGGACAAGCCCATCGAGTTCGAGCAAGTGGACCGAGAGCGCACCTGGGACGACCAAATCATCTTCAACACTCTCATCATGTACCTCGCCAACATCAAGCTCCCAGGTTCCTGCCGCCTTCCCCTCTGGAGACTAGACGGAGCCATCCTCATGGCTCTGCTTCACACTGGCCCCGTCGAATTCCTCTACTACTGGTTCCACAGAGCTCTCCACCACCACTTCCTCTACTCTCGCTACCATTCTCACCACCACTCCTCCATCGTCACCGAGCCCATCACGTGTATCTTCATCCATCATTTCCTTGTCTATATATATATATATATCTTTGATCATACATATATATATATTTTCCAATTATTTTAACTTTGCAGCTGTGGTGCACCCCTTCGCCGAGCACATCGCCTACACACTACTCTTCTCCATACCCATGGTAACGGCGTCCCTGTGTGGGATCCTCTCCATTGTTCCTATCGTTGCATACATGACTTACATTGACTTCATGAACAACATGGGACACTGCAACTTTGAGATTTTCCCTAAGCGTCTCTTCCACCTCTTCCCTCCACTCAAGTTCCTCTGCTACACCCCCTCGTACGTCGTTTGTTCAACAACCTACATATTAATTAATTCATTTGTATTTGAGTGTATACATGCATATAATTGAATTTGTTCAAGGTTCCACTCGCTCCATCACACACAGTTCAGGACCAACTACTCTCTGTTCATGCCAATCTACGACTATATCTACGGGACAACCGACAAGTGGAGCGAGTCGCTGTACGAGAGGTCTTTAGAGAGAGAGGAGGAATCCCCCGACGTCATCCACCTCACTCACCTCACCACACTCGACTCCATCTACCAAATGCGCCTTGGCTTCCCGTCCCTCTCCTCCCACCCCTTGTGGTCTCGATCCCCATGGTACCTCACCTACTTCATGTGGCCCTTCACTCTCCTCCTCTCCTTCGTCCTCACCTCTCCTTTCTCCTCCCGCGCCTTTGTCTTTGAGAGAAACCGTCTCCGTAACCTCACCATTCACTCTCACCTCCTTCCCAAGTTTGCCTTCCACGTAAGCATGCATTTAACACCTCTCTCTCTCTCTCTATATATATATATATTGGCACAAATCGCTTTACTTTCCAAGTTGGACTTCGTAAAACTATATATATTCCGAACTTTCACACACAAAATACCTTTTTCGTTGTTAAATAGTATACACATTTTTCTCGTTGTTAAAAAAGATATACACATTTTTCTTACTTGTAGTACGTACGTCCTAAATGAATAATAATAATAAACATTTATCCCCAAAAAAAAAAAGAATTTGACCTTAATGAACAATAACTCTTTTCTCGTGGATACACCTTCCGGAATTGGCATCTAAACTTTCCTACTAATATTGCCTCATAAACATGCGGCGGCAGTATAAATCTCAGCGGCACCGTGTGGGCATCAACAATATCATAGAGGCAGCTATTCTTGAAGCAGATGAAAAGGGTGTGAGAGTAATGAGCCTTGGCCTGATGAACAATGTACATTTTCATCTACTTTAATGAACCATCCTATATATGAATAAACTACATATATATATATATATATATATATATATATATATATATATGAAACTAATTAACACACGATTAATGAGAGGGAGGAGCTAAACGGGTGTGGAGAAATGTACGTGCAAAAGCATCCGAAGCTGAAGATAAAATTAGTGGATGGAAGCAGCATGGCAGCTGCGGTGGTGGTCAATAGCATTCCAAAGGGAACCACAGAAGTTGTGTTTAGAGGCAATCCCACAAAGGTTGCTTCGGCCGTTGTCTTTGCTCTATGCCAAAGGGGCGTCAAGGTATGTTATGTATGACAGAAAGGAATCATTTGCTTCTTAAACCAAAACAAAATTAATAGCATGAATGCATAAATATGTATAGGTGGTGGTATTACGCGCGGAGGAACACAGAAAACTCGTTAAATCTGGGGTTGTCAATAAGAAGAATCTGGTACAGTCCACGAGCAATTATGACTCCACAGTGGTGTGGTTAGTGGGGGATGAAATAGGGAAAGAAGAGCAAATGAAGGCAAAAGAAGGAACACTCTTTATTCCCTTGACTCAGTTCCCGCCCGACAAACACCGCAAGGACTGTTTCTACCACTCTATCCCCGCTATGCTTGTTCCCAAGTCTGCCCAAAACATCGACTCTTGTGAGGTACAAACAACTTAGAATATGTTATGTGTTGCTTTACTAATTAATATCATAGATAATGAATGGAGATTAATGATTGTGTATATAGAATTGGCTGGGGAGGAGGGTGATGAGTGCGTGGAGAGTAGGGGGCATAGTGCATGCTCTTGAGGGTTGGGAGGAGCATGACTGCGGCAACACTCGCAACTTCTTCCGTCTCCACGCCATCTGGGAAGCTGCTCTTCGCCATGATTTCCAACCTCTCCTTCTCCCACCATCTCATCTCTGATCTCTCCTCTCTAATTGCTTAATTATTTATATGCTTCCCTTCCAGCTTTGTTAAACCATGTAAACCAAAACCATTTCCCGGTTCGGGCAGAATTAATCAAATTTTATATATATATATATTTTAAACAACCCTGCTAATATAGAAAAAACCTTTGCTGATCAAAATTAGGAAAATAGCTAGCGAATAAAAACGCCGATTTATTTTTACTAATAAGTCTCTTAAGAAAATAATATATGGGTGCATTATCAGATCAACAGTTACAATCACTCTACGAGGTATTACTCAAACGATCCTTAGAGCATGTATATTGGTGGACTTTGGTTAGGGGTCCTTAACATTATAATATTATTACTTTAGATAAGAGTTAGTCCTTAAAGCCCCTTAGCTAAGGGGCAACTCTTGCGTTTTTTAATTTTTTTTTTTTTTTTTTTGGGCTTTCTGACACAAGGATTGGGCTAAGAGCCCCCAATATTCATGGTCTTACACATGAATGCATGGTCCACTGGCTACCTATTCAAGTCGGTAGAGTATACACGTATAGCATATATACATTATGTCATTATCAGATCAACAGTTACAACCACTCTACGAGGTATTACTATACTATCAAACGATCCTTACACATGACTGCATGGTCCACTGGCTACCTAATCAAGTCGGTAGAGTATACACGTATAGCATATATACATTAGAGAGAGAGAGAGAGAGAGAGAGAGAGAGAGAGAGAGATGGAGTTACTAAAAATGAAACGTACAGTTTTCCTTCATTTAATGTTGGACCAACAGACAGTAGCTGGCGCTTCAACGTGCATGATCTTGATTCGTAGTACGTAGTTGCCAAGCATCATCACCTAACATTGCCCAACTTGGTTAATCAGTATTTTCATTCATTATACAATCTAAGAATCACCGGACATAGAAAACGATCCGTTACTTATATATATGCATGATATGATTGATAATCTATAGATGGGAGGGAGATTAGCTGAGTGACATAAATGAGGCCAGATCCATGTGGAAAGCATCAAATACATGTTTGGTCTAGGCGGGGCCCACCACAGGGAAGTGGGCCGGTGGGAAGATAGGGGTTGGCTTCGTCGTCATTCTACATATATATCTACCAAAGAGTTTGATTGATACCTTTCTATATAACATACTCATCGGGCGTGACGAGGAATTGGAGAGGCATTACATTCGACGGAATAATGGCCACAAAACCAGGGATCCTCACTGATTGGCCCTGGACACCCCTCGGGAGTTTCAAGGTGCACTCTTGATTAATTTGATCTTTTCTATCCATTAAATTGTTTTATACTAACACTATATATATGATTTGAATCCCGTTGCTGATATATGATTTGGGACGTGGAAACAATACAATAGTACATAGTAATAGCACCATGGGCGGTCCATAGCACATACAAGTTTATGACAGATGATCCCGAGAGGGATCTCGGGTACTTCCTCGTATTCCCTTTCTTGCTCCTCAGAATTCTGCACAACCAGGTTTGGATCTCTCTCTCCCGTTACTATACTGCCAAGGGAAAGAGGCGCATCCTCGACAAAGGTATCGACTTCAATCAGGTCGACAGGGAGACCAACTGGTGCGTTTTTTTTATTTACCTGCCTAGCTAGTGAGCTACATATAAGGATGTATTCATGATATTTTACATGCGCAGGGATGACCAAATACTGTTCAACGGACTGCTGTTCTATATAGGGATCTCGCTGTTGCCGCAGGCCCAGCAACTTCCCTTGTGGAGGACAGATGGAGTGTTGATGGCGGCTCTGCTTCACGCCGGTCCGGTGGAGTTCCTCTATTACTGGCTCCACAAAGCTCTTCACCACCACTTTCTTTACTCCCGCTACCATTCCCACCACCACTCCTCTATCGTCACTGAGCCCATCACTTGTAACTCTTATTTCTTACCCAGATTTAGGTTTTGTTTTTTATTTAACATACGTAAACTACACTTTCAAACGTCCTCATAATTAGTAGCTATTAATATATTTTTTTTTTGGTAAGAGTTTAATATTATATATTATGATCTTTATTTGCAGCTGTGATACATCCATTTGCGGAGCACATAGCATATTTCATGCTCTTTTCGATAACATTGCTTACGACGTTGCTAACGAAAACGGCATCCATAGCGTCGTTCGCCGGATATGTAATCTACATAGACTTCATGAACAACATGGGACACTGCAACTTCGAGCTCGTACCTAAGCGCCTTTTCCACCTCTTCCCCCCCCTCAAGCTCCTCTGTTATACTCCCTCGTAAGTCCTTTACACACTTTCTTATTTTTCATCAATCTCAAAACTGAATTCCAATATTTTTAAAAAGCAGTTTTGACTAAATATCTGGATACAAACAACTATCTAGTAGTTCATATTATTAATTTTGGATAGATAAATATAGGAATGGGGCCAAAACTTAAAAAAAAAATACAATTTTCTTTTCTTTATTTGTTATTTTGTCTATTTAAATATAAATAATAAAAAATAAAATTTTTTATATTATTACATTAACACATGTCACTATCTCATAAGTTATAATTATCATAATGTTATGTTTACTTTAGCTTTATATAATAAGATTTTATTGGATATAAAAATTCACTTTCATAAATTTGGATAGATAAATAAAGGAATGGGGCCAAAACTATCTATAAATCTTCATTGGATGTATTGACCTCTCCTTAATGCATGTGGCTCCGCCAGACCGCCACTGCGCATCACAAAATCGAAGCAAGTAAAAAGTATACTAATATATGCATATTATAAATTCACTTGCGCATGCGTATACATTCTCGTTTTCTGTCGGGGTGAAACTATTATCCGGTATCCGATCCGATCCGATCCAAAAATTCAGATATCCGAAAGAGTCGGATAAGGATTCAGATAGTTAAATTTTGAGGTCCGGATATCCGATACGTATCTGAATCCGTTAAACATATTAAAAATATATATTTTATTAATATTTTTTTAATATGATGAGATTTATTTATATATAAATAAGTTTTAAAAATATTTATAATAACAGATTTTAATTTTTTTTACAAAATATTGTAAAAATTGTTTTTTTTAATTATTTTTTTATAATTTTTATCATATTTTTATCATTGTTTTTAATTTTTTAATATTTTTTAATTATTTTTTATTGATCTGGATATCCGGATTTTCGGGAAGATATCCGAAGTCCGGATATCCGAGCTCTCCAAATCCGGATAAAGATATAAAAAAAACTCCGAATATCCATTCCCAGCCTTACTTTCCTGTATAAAAAAGGTGACGTGATGTTGTTATATCTTTTATTTTGTCGTCAACTACCAAATGGATGGACCACAAAAAAAAAATTAATCTATCATCTCTAAACGTATCGGCACATGCCCTTATAAAGAGGGAAAAATGAAATAAAATAATTTTTAAAAAATAATTCGGCACATACCTTTATGAAGAGGGAAAGATGAAATAAAATAATTTTAAAAAATAAATATTCGGCACATACTCCAACTTCCCACAACTTTACGCATTTATTAGAGCTTATTTAACCAAACTGCCTTTGAAAACTAAGTATATATCAAATTCATTAGGGTGCTGTTAAAAACAAAAAAAAATTAATTTCTCTATAATATTATTTAAGAATATATTTTTGAAAATTAACTTTATTTTGTAAGTTATTACATGAAATGCAATTACAAATAAAAAATATTAAAATAAAAAAGGATATAATTATTTTTTTAAATTATTTATGAAAATATAGAAAGTATATATTTCCCATTAAAAAGATTATTTACTATTTAATTTCATAATTATTATAATATTATTAAATAATAATAAATTCATACATAGTCAAAGAAAGAATATATTTGACTAGTCAAATAATAATAAATTGCAATATTTTCACTATAATTATTATAAAATATTTAACTAGTTTTATAAATAGTTAGACACGAATTTTTTTCTTTTTAAAGAGTTTGTAGACTGGCCACAAAAATCATAATCATTAAGCGGCGTATATTAGAGTTATGTTTTCAAGATTATAGGTTTTTACGAGTTAGCCCGAATAATATTTTAGTTTATTACAAAACGGGTTAAGTAGACATGTTAGTCCGGGTTGGCAGTTCTATCTATAATCATTAATTAAATATATTTTAAAATTCAAATAAAAACAATTTTTAAACAGAAATTATTTCGCACTATATAACTAGCGCGAGTTGAATCCTAATTAGGGTATATGTAGTGGGTGGTCCCTCTAATGTCTAAAGTTATTAACACATTTTAACACATATTTCATTTCAAGTATTTACGCTTTTTGTTTTCCGTATGTTGAGCGCAATGTTACTATATAAAGTATATAAACCAAATAAAAACACTCTTATTGTTATAATATCGTTCTTTTGGATAATAATTTGATAATGAGAGTACGTTGCAGATTCCACTCGCTACACCACACGCAGTTCCGAACGAACTACTCCCTCTTCATGCCCTTATATGACTACATCTACGGCACAATGGATGAAACCTCGGATACATTGTATGAGAAAACTCTAGAAAGAGGAGAAGATAGAGTGGATGTGGTGCACTTAACCCACTTGACGACGCCCGAGTCCATATACCATTTGCGCATTGGCTTTGCTTCATTTGCCTCCTACCCCTTCTCTTATAGATGGTTCATGCGCCTTTTGTGGCCTTTCACCTCTCTCTCCATGCTGTTCACTCTCTTCTACGCCCGCCTTTTTGTCGCTGAGAGAAACTCCTTCGAGAAGCTCAACTTGCAATCTTGGATAATACCTAGATATAATCTACAGGTCATCACCATCAACACTTTTTTAAGTTTAATTAATCATTTTGTGAGTTTATATAAGTTATATATACATATATATAGATTAGTTTGCTGATGCATTGAGATCGTTGATGCATGTAGTACTTGTTAAAATGGAGGAAAGACGCCATCAACAACATGATTGAGAAAGCGGTACTGGAGGCAGATAAGAAAGGAGTGAAGGTGCTTAGCCTAGGTCTTATGAACCAAGTACAGAAACAAGCTCTTACTATTTTGGTTTTACATTGGTTAGATGCCATATATAGCGTTAAAAATGTGGTGGGTTGAAACAGGGGGAGGAGCTGAACAGGAATGGAGAGGTGTATATCCACAAGCATCCAGACGTGAAAGTGAGAGTTGTGGATGGCAGTAGATTAGCAGCAGCCGTTGTGATCAATAGTGTTCCTAAATCAACTACAAATGTCGTGATGACAGGCAATCTCACAAAGGTAGCCTACACCATCGCCTCTGCTCTCTGCAAGAGAGGTGTTCAGGTTGTGTTTTTCTCCTCTATATATGTTCTTTTAGCTTGTCATTTTGCCTAAAATAAAAGACAATAAATGGGTTTGAGTTCCTTATGTCCATAGGAGAAAACTAACAAATCACATTCACTAGCTAGGCCAAGCTTTATCCAAATGTAATATAAATGCTAACTGATCATTACATTTTTTTTCTTCTGTGAATGTCATCTGCAGGTTTTGAGTATGTTCCCTGACGAGTATGAGAAACTAAGATCATGCGTTCCACGAGAATGCAGAGACCATTTGGTTCATTTAGCCTCCGAAGCACTTTCATCAAACAAGGTAATTAAGTATAGAGAATAACATTAAACAATAAAAGCTAGAAGTAGAATAGTCGAAGAGAATATTAAACTATTGAATTTTGGTGAAGGTATGGCTGGTGGGAGAAGGAACAACGAGAGAGGAGCAGGAAAAAGCCACACAAGGAACATTGTTTATACCATTCTCACAGTTCCCTCTCAAGCAATTACGTAGAGATTGTATCTATCATACCACACCGGCATTGATAGTTCCAACAAAATCTCTGGTGAATATCCACTCATGTGAGGTAAATTTACACAACTATACAATACAATTAAGTTATTGTAGATCTAAGAGGTCCTAACCAATTGAATAAACACAAATGCAGAACTGGTTACCGAGAAATGCAATGAGTGCAACTAGAGTAGCCGGCATATTGCACGCCTTAGAAGGATGGGAAATGCATGAGTGCGGCACATCGGTTCTTCTCTCAGATTTGGACCAAGTATGGGAAGCTTGTCTCAGCCACGGCTTCCAACCTCTCTTGCTTCCACATCATTAAAACTGCAATCAGAACCAGAACAATGGAAGATTTAAAAAAAAATGATACCTACATGTTGTGTGCTTGTATTTCGCTATGTGATCCATTATTCCACACATGAACTATAAAACATTAAGCGCATACTTTTATGAGTGATTATTGTATTAATAAAAGTAACATTTCTACTATTTTTGTTTTGTGTCAACAAGAGTACTATTTATTTTCTAGTTAAGTTTTTTTGTAGTTACAAAACCTATCTTGCATCCATGTTCTAAAACATCAGGTACTAGATAAGTACCCACATATATGCGGGTTTGTAATTTAATATTTTATAACCCGTGAAAAAATGAAAGATGATAAAATGGATAACAAAATTAGATCACCCGTGAAAATATCTTATACATAAATTTGGAAACAAAGTTTACGATAAAATAAATATATACATTGAAAGAAAAATTTGGTGAATAGATGCAGTAAATAGTTGTGGATACGATTATTGGACTTTTATTTCTTTTTGGTGTAATTGATATACTACCAAATTGTGGTTTATATAGAGGTGAGAAATAAAAAATCTTTTTCTTTTATGATTAATTTTTTTAATATTCTAAATGGAAAACTACGAAATATTTTTTCTTTACTATATTAATCTTGCCTTTTAGGTTAAATTATAAATTAAAACTAATTTGATTAATATTTACTTTAATTCATTTGTTTTTTAAATTAAACTGACACATGTCAAGATCTAAATAAACCGTGACAACTGTCATGATCTCGTGAGTGAGAATTATACTACGTGTCATCACACTCACATTGAGAGATCCAACTTTATATAATACGATATATATATATATATATTAGTAACTTTAGCTTTTCCAATTATGAATGAAAAATTGAGAAGCTATCAATTTGGTTATCTAGAGGTGGGGAATGATAATTCATTTTATATTTAGGATTGTATTCCATTTTAAGTTTTTGGTTTTTTTAAGAATTACTAATTGTTCTTTTTTTTAAAAAAACTTTAGTTTTTTTATGATTGCAATCTATTGTTTAATTTCTTTATTCTAAACTGAAATATGTTTTTTAAATAAAATTTGGCTTTTATTAATTTTCTTTTTAGGATTGTTATATATTGTTTAATTTATTTATTCTAATTTAAAATATGGTTTTTTAACTTTGGCTTTATTTATAATTTTTGTTTAATTTTTCTTAATCTAAACATAACTAATTTTTCATTTACTTTTTAGGATTAGGAATCGATTTAAAATCGTATATTTATAATTTTCCTTTTAAGTTTAGAGTATATTTATAATTTTTCTTTTTTAAGTTTGATCGTGGTTGTAGATTATAAACTTTTAAGTTTTCTTTCGTCACTTTCTTTTATTATAAGGTTTCTTTACTTATACTTGTTTTTTATAAGATTGCCTATTTTAGTTTAAACTTTTTTAATATTTACTTTAATTCATTTTTACTAAAATTACCTTTTTAGTTTAACCTTTTTTAATATTTACTTTAATTCATTTTTACTTTTAAATTAAATTGACACATGTCAAGATTTAAATTAACAATCGTACAAATGTCATAATCTCGTGATTAAAAATTATCCTACGTGTCACACTCACGTCGAGTGATCCAACTTTATATAATAAGATATATATATATATATATATCTATATATGAATCATATATAAATTTTATAGTTTTTTTGTAGTTTATATATATTTTTATATATTTATTAGTTTATATTTAAATAAAACACAATTTATTTTTGCTTTTTTAAAAACTTTAGAAATGTGTATATTATTATATAGAGGTTGGTCGTAGCTCTATATAATAAGAACTTTAGAAATGTGAATGAATACGGACATCCGAAGAACAAATGGTCACAAGATTCCTCAGGTTCACCACATAGCACACATGGATGGAAACATCCCCATTGTATCGTTCTAGTCCCCGTTGATAATCTATCCTTGATAGCTAGCCAAGTGATGAAGGCGAATCTAGGTATTGCTTGTGGAAACCAAATCAACTTCCCCCAAAATGACATTTTTACCCTTAATTAATGATTACAAATTCATAAAATGAAAATAAAATAATTTGATTAATTAGTTTTACAATTATTAATTAAAAATTAAAATTAAACTATTATTTTGAGTTTTTTTGTTCAAATTTTAGATAATGATATATTAAAAATAAATGGTAATAATAATGATAAATTAATTTACTTTGTTACGATAATGATAAATTAATTTACTATGTTTAAGATTAATCAATAATTAAAATTAAAATTCAGATTAATGAAAAATTTCAACTAATAAAAAAATAAAACATATACAATACAAAAAAAAACAAAAAAGTGACATTCTTTCGTTTCCCCGTGGAGATAAACAAATACATTAATTTGTCAAGATTTTAGATAATGATTAGTTTGAATATATTAATATATTTTAAATTAATTAAATATTTATATTATATAATTACAAACAAATAAATTGAAAGAACTTATAAATTTAAATTGTATAATTAAAAATCATTTAGATGTTGGGTTGATTTAGTAAGTATTTTGGATAATTATTGATACTTTTATTAATTACGAATTTAAATATATATATATATATATATATAAATATATTTAATTCAAAAATATGTTTTTTTCATTTGGTCAACATTTTCGATATACATATATATATATAATATTATATAGGGCAATTCTACAAAATAGCACCAAAAAACTTAATGTTCAATAATTTAGCACCCAAGGGTGAAAGTCACAAAATTAGCATTCATTAAAGGAAAAAGACTCATTTAACCTTGAACACAGATTTGATTATTCGCGACACCATTCTTCATATCGTCGGAAAAACTTTCTCATCTTCATCTCGCCGACAAATTGTTCCCGGAGCTATCATTCCCTGATCTCGAAGCTTTCCCGACTCCATTCTCTGATCTCGAAGCTTTCCCGACGCCATTCTCTGATCTCGAAGCTTCTCATAGCCCAAAATCGAGGTATTTTATCTTCTTCGATCAAAAATCTAAAATCCTCTTCCTCGAGACCTTACTCGACCAGTTACTGTAACTCGCATTACGATAACTAGCACAAACTCGATTTATAGATTTCGTTCATCTTTGTCTAGCTTCGATTTTGTTTCCTAATCGCATGTTAAGTGTCTGATTTCTAATCGATTCAAAATTAGATTCGATTAGAAATTTGGGGTTTTGGGATGTCAACAATTGTTTGGGGATGTCAACAATTTGGGGTTTCGTGATGTTTCAGTATGTCTTGAATCTTAAAAGAGTAAGAAGAAACTCATGGATGGTTTTGTGTTCTTAAATCACTTGTTTTGATTTAGTCTAATATTGGTTTCGAAACTGGTTTTTATTGATTAGACCCAAATGTCTTGCAGGATTGTTAACCTTCATTAAAGAACAATCAAGCAACAACCTGTTAGTTCATCAAAACATCTAATTGGCTTTGACTGGAAGACTCTATCTTGTTGGAACACAATGAACGCGAATAGAGATGGACTATCTGATTCAAAAGAGTCTTTCGTATCGAAGCTGGCCAAGCTCTTCCAGACATTTGAAGATGGGTTCAGTATGATCAATAGTCGCTTGACAACAATAGAGGAAGTTCTGGGAATAAACGAGAATCCTACTACACGTCAAGAAAAAACAAATGATGAAGGCAATTTCTCACAAACAGATGGTTTGGATCAGATAAATATTTGTAGCCAGCCTGGGGACAATACGAATGACCAGGTAATGTTCTGAAGTTTTCGTTTCGTTTCAAACTCTCTGAAATACTTCCGAAATGAATAAATGATGAAAACTGATCCTTTCTTGGGAATGAAACGTATTTCGGAAGATATATAACGTATTTCGGAAATACTTCCGAAATAAATAAATGATGAAAACTGATCCTTTCTTGGGAATGAAACGTATTTCGGAAGATATATAACGTATTTCGGAAATACTTCCTGTTGTAAAAGTACTATATGTTATCATGCAGAGAGGATTTATGAAAGTACTATATTACCTGTTGATTTCCATGCGTAAATGAAGCATTCGAACATGTGTTGTTGTTTTGCTACACAAAGAAAGATACAAATGATGAAAAATGATCATTTCTTGGAAATGAAACGCATAAAAGAACCATTTAGGAACAAAAATAAAGTATTTCTGAAAGTCTTCCGAAATCTTCCGAAATGAACAAGAAACAGAAAAAGTATAATGAAGCACTCACATGAGAATTCCCGTAAGGAAGAATGTTGCATATATCAGTCACCTGGAGAAGAAAACATTAGATTAGAAGAAAACATTAGATTAAAAAGTAACTGAACTATAAAGTATGAAGCGAATATTTATAACGAAGCTAAGAAATAACGAAGCTAAGAATATTTACTAACCGTTACATACAAAGGAATCAGTTCTGGATTTCCTTTTATGTTGTTGATGAAACTTCTTAGTTGGCGGTCGTTTTTAACAAACACAGGAGGAGATTTCTCTGCCATAAACCTCATCTTCAATGGGAGTCCATAGCTAAGTGCAGCATTACTAATTGAGCAGTCAATCTCAAAGTCTTCAACAACCATCTCAAACAAATCATTGTAATTGAGATTTTCATCAAACTCAAACATTGTTGATCCTCGTTTTGTATCCAATACAAATTCACACTGAAGATTTTCGTTTGTTCTCCACTCTCCACAGACACAATAAATCTCAACCATATTTCACAAGCGCAATATATCACCTTCCTAAGCGTACCAACAATGAATTCCACGCCTGAACTCCATCAAAACACAGAGAATTCACACACTTAACTTTCAGATTCACTAATTCCGCCAAATCGATTGATTTCAATTCGATTTCGCATAAGCATTATACAAAACAAAACCGAGAATCGAAACCATAAAATCGAAACCGAGAATCGAAACCATAAAATACGAAACTGAGAAAGATGAAATAGTCAAAAAGGAACCTGCGATATTGAGCTGTGACGACGGCTGATAATTCCGGCGATGACGACGGCACAATCTTCACAGATAACCAGATCAATCGCCGGCGATGAACAAATGCTAAAAACTGCCCATTTCGGAAGATATATAACGTATTTCGGAAGATATATAACGTATTTCAGAAATACTTCCGAAATGAACAAATGCTAAAAACTGCCCATTTCGGAAGATATATAACGTATTTCAGAAATACTTCCGAAATGAACAAATGCTAAAAACTGCCCATTTCGGAAGATATATAACGTATTTCAGAAATACTTCCGAAATGAATAAATGCTAACAACTGCCCATTTCGGAAGATATATAACGTATTTCGGAAGATATATAACGTATTTCAGAAATACTTCCGAAATGAACAAATGCTAAAAACTGCCCATTTCGGAAGATATATAACGTATTTCAGAAATACTTCCGAAATGAATAAATGCTAACAACTGCCCATTTCGGAAGATATATAACGTATTTCGGAAGATATATAACGTATTTCAGAAATACTTCCGAAATGAACAAATGCTAAAAACTGCCCATTTCGGAAGATATATAACGTATTTCAGAAATACTTCCGAAATGAATAAATGCTAACAACTGCCCATTTCGGAAGATATATAACGTATTTCGGAAGATATATAACGTATTTCAGAAATACTTCCGAAATGAACAAATGCTAAAAACTGCCCATTTCGGAAGATATATAACGTATTTCAGAAATACTTCCGAAATGAACAAATGCTAAAAACTGCCCATTTCGGAAGATATATAACGTATTTCGGAAATATTTCCGAAATGAACAAATGATGAAAACTGATTCTTTCGTGTGAATGAAACGTATTTAGTATGATATATAACTTTGTTATTTGTGCAGAGATGGTTCGAGTTTTAAGTGTGTTGCTGCAAACAAAGCCCATTTCGGAAGATATATAACTTATTTCGGAAGATATATAACGTATTTAAGAAATACTTCTGAAATGAACAAATGCTAAAAACTGCCCATTTCGGAAGATATATAACGTATTTCGGAAATATTTCCGAAATGAACAAATGATGAAAACTGATTCTTTCGTGTGAATGAAACGTATTTAGTATGATATATAACTTTGTTATTTGTGCAGAGATGGTTCGAGTTTTAAGTGTGTTGCTGCAAACAAAGCTTCAACTGAAATAAAGAAAGATTCAAATGATGAAAACTGATCCTTTCTTTAAAATAAAACGTATTTAGGAACATAAATAACGTTTTTCGGAAAGTCTTCCGAAGTGAACAAAAACAGAAAACAATATTAAAAAAAAATGATATTTCCTGTTGACTTCCATGGGTAAAGTCTTCTAAAAAAGTATGTAAAGTATACTAAATAGTTTGATAAGCTTTGGAAAGTTTCATAAAATCACTTTGAAATGTAATAAGTCTATCATATAGGTACTTTGCAGGTACTCTTGTTGTGCCCTCCTCTGCAACATCTGCTGCACTTGTGTCCTTGAGACTTTGAACCGGGTACACCAAACTCTCCCGCTGATCTCTTTCTCATTTTCGGAGGTCTCCCGCTGCTTGGCTTAGTAGTAGGTGGTGCACAGGAATATTCAGATACAGAATCTGGAAAAACACAGGTCGTTAAATCTCCACACGGATGTATGCTCTCAGCATATGCTTTAGCCCATGTTTCCGTTAAGTACATATCATCAACGTACTTGTTCTCATCCTTTTTTGTGCGCTTAGCAGCAGCAATAGCATGAATACAAGGAATCCTGTCAATGTCAAAAACGTAGCAAGTGCACTGCTTGTTTTCCAGGTGAACAATGTACTTCCGGGTTTCGTCCTTGACCTCAAACTCATATCGGTCCACTTGGAAAACATCAAGTTTCATTGCAGCATCATACCTTGCTATCATCTCCTTCACTACACGTGGTGTGACAAGATTTTTGTGTTTAGAAGCTTTTTCCCGACGTTCATGAAACCACGTTGTAAGAGTTAACCTAATGGTCTCAAGGAGAGAAATTATAGGCAACTCGCGAGGCAAGTTCAACATCGAATTCAGCGACTCTGCAATGTTGGTTGTCATAATATTGTACCGGTTCGCAGGTGCATAAGATCGAGCCCACTTTGCAAAATCAGAACCTTCTAAATAATCAGCTAATTTTGGGCTTCTTCTTCTTATGTCACTGAAGATTCCACAAAACTCATGACGAGTATAAGCATCAGCTGCAGCTTCTACTAGTGGCAACAATCCAGTTTTTCCAAACTTTGGTTTAATATTCCTCAAGAGATGAATTCGACAAATACCGTGATGTGCAAGTGGATAAATCATTGAAAGTGCTTTTGCAATGGCTGGAGCTCTATCTGAAACAAACACCAAATCAGACGCATCTGGGATCACACTTTTGAGCCCTCTAAAAAACCAAATCCACGCGTGTTCGTTTTCTGAGTCAACTATCCCAAATGCTAGAGGGTATAATGATATGCTCAATTTAATACCCTAAAGTACTAAAGCAGTTGTAATAGTATAGCTAGGGGTCGAACCACAGAAGACTCACAGAAACGCACAATAGATTCTATAGTGTCGAATTACGCTAAGCCAGATAGATGTAATTAAAAACAGTGCAGAAATTAAACGAGATGTAAATCAATTGGGAAATATAGGCTCAGGGTTTTTCTCAGGAAATCAATGAATGCAGACTAACTAACTAACAGGATTCAGATTTAGCGCAGTTCTTGAACTCAAATCACTAAAATATAGCTAACCAACTCTCGTTGCGAAAACTATCTAAATCTAAATCCTAGGAATTCCAAATCTCTTTGCGAATCCTAAATTCTAAATCAGCTTTAATATCAGGTTTGATATGTTCACAAATCAATTAAACCAAATCTCTTTGCGAATAATCAATTTGCTCACCTAGGTTCTATCAGGTAATTAATCGCACTCTCGTGCCTAATCAATTATCCTAAGATCTAAGTTCCAGATTCGTCAACCTAGAATTAGCTATGAACACAACCTAAGGTGAAGAACTAATTCAGATGGTGAATCCTAAACAGATAATTAACCTAGCATTCAAAGAAATCCTTTATGAGAAAACCCTAAACCTAAAGTGGATCTACTCAGACATGGCAATTGAATCAAAAGACATGTTTGAATAAATCATCAATAGAATAGGAAGAAGGGTTTAGAGATCTGATCTCGGACGAAGGGAGATTCAGACTTGTCTCTCTAAAACCAAAGTAAAATCAAACACAGAAAATAAAAGCATAAAAAGGCATAAAAAGGCATAAAAAGGCATAAAAAGGCATAAAAAGGCATAGCCTAAACAATGGCTGTAAAATCCTATTTATAACCTAAAACACGATCTGGGGTCTTCTTGTAATTATTAAAGACTTCTGGGCACTTTTGCAATTCCTCAAGTCTTGGAAAACTCGAGGGTCGTGTCTTGCTGCGCTGAGTGTCGATCGATACCAAGGGGTATCGATCGATGCTCGACGTGAATTCAGGTTCTCAGCGACACGATCTTTAGCTCTGCTACAAACTGCTCCAGAAAGCTCCAATATGCTCCAAATGTACCTAAACCTGTAAAAGACTCTAAAAGACTCCAAAATACTATAAAGACTCTATAAAAAGGACTTATATCATGGCTTAAATAGGGTAAAAACCATGATATATCAACTCCCCCAGACTTAGCCTTTTGCTTGCCCTCAAGCAAATAGAAGACTAAACCAGAAAAAGAGGTTTGAAAACGTAGAGACTCACATGTTCATGAACCATCGAAATGACCTTTTTTCCAAGTACCCAAATGTCACCTGATCAGCTTTCGATCTAACCACCATGTACTTCTCCGTAGACATTTGCAGCTTTTCCAGACTCCACACAAAATCCCACAGCATTGTTCAAGTAAAGCCCTCATCGCCAGTTTCATCTCTGCAGCTAATATTTAAGAACCTTCTAGACTCTTTACCAGACAATATCTTGACAAAGGAACCACCCTTTTTCACACTTTTTTGTATCAATTTCTCTCCTCCAGACTTATTTCTTATTATATCCTTATTATTATTTTTTATTTTCAGCTTAGCATATACATATCAAGGTAGGAGACGCGAGTATTGATGGTGTTTGCCACCAAATCCCCGGTTCTTCCCTCTCTATGTATCAAAGGATGTAGGCGAATAATGGCATCATAGGAAAATCCTAACCTCGCTTCCAATCCTTTGTGTGATCATCCCCTCTTAAGTAGAATAATGGGATCGCTGGAAATTTTCCTAACCCTCTACTCAGAAGAAAATCATTTCAATCTTTTATGCTCTTAATCTATCAACTTATTTCAGGGGAGAGAGATACCATAATTCTAAACACACGGGTTCCTTTATCAGATATGAATGATGAATCAAGCTCTATGAACACTAACCACATTGATGAAGTGCAAAAATTTGGCTCAGGCTTCAGAAGAACTCTGCTGGAGACATGGATGTTTTCTAGTCAACTGGTCAGCCTTTGGATTTTTCATTAGTCGATCTAGAACTGATCCTGTAACACTGTGCACTCAAAAACAAAATCAAATCAATAGGTTCAAGCACAGGATCATCATCTCCAACAAATTTTGACTCAATAAAACAGTTTTGACTCGATAAAACGACTGACTCTAAGAAAAACGAAAACAATGTCAGCAGACACCTCCCCCAGACTTGAACAACACTGTCCTCAGTGTTATCTAGCCTAGAGTCAGTGAAAGAAACAAAGAAGAAGGATAGAACGAAGAGAAACAAGAAATTACCATTCTGGAACAGTCGGTGTCGATCGACACACGGCATGGTATCGATCGATACCATGCTTAGATCGACTTTGTGAATTTTCATCCGCGATTGGTGTCGATCGATACCATAGGGGTATCGATCGATGCTTAGGCGATTTCGAGTTGCTCCTTGTTCATCCTGACACAGACTCAAAACAAACGAAAATAAAAATAAAAACGAATCAAAAACAGACTCACAAGTGGGTTGCCTCCCACCAAGCGCTCGTTTAACGTCAATAGCTTGACTGTAACGCCCTTCAGGCTGGATAAGAGTGAGAGCTTGCACCAAAACAGGCTCCATCACTTGACATTACTAGCTTCAAAGTTCTGCTTAGCATGCTGTCCACAAACTCCTGCCCTTTCTCTTTCAGCTCAGAAGTAAGAAGGACTCTTGCCTTAGAGAATGGCTTCAAGGCTCCTTTGCATTTGACCTTGTACTCAATCGAATCTCCATTATACTTCTGAGGTATCAAAGTGACATGGGGATTCTCAACTTTGTTGCTCTTGGCCTTCTTCTTTGTTGCCTTAGTTTTCTTGGCAACTTCTTTGGGGGTGCTGGGCGGTTCACCTGGAACATCTGCGACAGTAGGCTCATCAGGAGGCTCTTCCAAAATATCAATAGCTAGCGACTCTCCTGTGACAACCTCGATGCTAGACACATGTGTGGGAGCACTCCTAGGGGGAATGACACCATAATAGACCCCTCTGTCAATGTAAGAGAAAGAGATTCTCTTATTAGGTGTGTCTATGATCGCGCCTGCAGTAGCCATGAACGGTCGTCCCAAAAGGATAGGCATACGAGATATTGCACCCATCTCTACAACCTGAAAATTAGTAGGAACTAGACAGTCTCCTACTTTGACCAGCAAACCATGGATAGTACCGTGTGGAAGCGAGGTGGAGTTGTTCGCGAATGTGATAGATGCCTCTGGTGGTCGAATATCAGCTCCTAACCGCTCTGCAATTGCCCTTGAGATGACATTGACACTAGCCCCTGAGTCGACAAGAGACTCTTTGAAATTAACTCCTGAGATGGAGCATGGAACAGCGAATTTCCCTGGGTCTTCCCTCTGTGTCAATTTCCGCGGTTGTAGTGAATTGCGAACTCTTTCTCCGATCACCTCAGGTGTTTTCATAACTTCTGGTCCGTTCTGAGAGGGGTATCGATCGACACCAGGTAGGGTATCGATCGATGCCATGTGATTTGAATCGTTCCTGACAAGTACATCTTCATCAGAAAGAAGCTCCACGTTCGGGTTATCCAGCATATACTGTAGTTTAGCAATCTCCCATTCCTCCCTTGTCAGCTTAGGAATCATAGGATAAGGCATCCTGGTTACATACACTCGTTCTGCAACGACCTCAGGCACCTCAGTAGAACTCTCTGTTGTCTCCTCAGAAATCACCTTAGTATCGACCGATACCAATGGGGTATCGATCGATACACGGGTGATTGAATCCATTCTAGCAGACGTCTGGGCTGGTATCGATCGATACTGGGGAGTATCGATCGATGCTTGTGCGATTTCAGGAATGGCTTCGAGATTTCCTGCACGTAAGCTGATGGCATTGACGTGTGCATTGTGTGATTGAACCGCCTTTCCCTTGGAATTTGCTGCAGTCTGAGCTACTTGCGTCTCCAGCATCCTGTGGCTCGTATTTAGTGCCTCGATCCTTCCACTCAAATCGGTGTACATGGTGTCCATCTTACCATTGAAGGTGGCTGTCATCTTCTCCTGCCCTTGAACCAGGTGTTCAAGCATAGCTTCAATCTTACTCTCAGGAGCTTTGGGTGGTGGGGATTGGTACCCTCCTTGCTGAGCATTGTTGGTGAAGTTTCGATTGGAGTTGTATCCGAATCGCTGACCCTGAAAACCAGAACCACCAATGTAGTTAACATCTTCCACTTCATTCTCAGTAGCAAAGTGGACGGCCTTTGTTGTCTTTCCCAGCAGAAGACTGTGCATAGAATCCAGCTGAGCCTTCACTTCAGCGATCTGCGACCCATCCTGATTACCAGCCAGCCTCTTGCGCTCGAAATCTGCGCTCTTGGTGCTACTACTAGAGGCAAAGTTCTCGATCAACACAATAGCATCCTCAGGATATCTGGTGTTGAAATTACCATTGCTGGAAGAGTCCAGACCCATCTGATATCTCCAATCTACTCCTCTGAAGAAGATACCCAGCAGTTGCACATCAGAGTATCCATGATGTGGACAATCTCTCTGATACGATCTGAATCTTGTCCAAGCAGCCTTGAACGCCTCAGTAGGTCCTTGAGAAAATTGGGAGATTTTATTTCTCAGATCTTCAGATCTTCCATCATCGTAGAAGTTAATCAGGAAGGCTCTCTTGGTGTCCTCCCAATTAGTTAGCGATCCAGGAGATAGCTGCCTCAGCCAGTAAGTAGCTTCTCCACCCAGAGAGTAGGGGAAGAGCTTGCAGAAGAGATAGTCGTAGGACACTCCATTGCTCTTGATGCTAGTGACCAAGTCCTCGAATTTCTCTACATGGTCCATTGGATGTTCATGAGGAAGACCATGGAAGAGATGCTGTCCTACTAGAGTGTAGTAGGCAGGTTTCAGCTCGAAGTCATTCCTCTCATAAGCAGGAGGACGAATCGCTGACCGATTGGCGAAAAACTGCTCTGGCCTGTTGTACTCACCAATCGTTCTTCCACGATTAACCACAACATTCCCTGCGTTGGCGCGCCCAGCTGGCGCGATAATCTCAACAACCGCAGCAGGGACAACGATGTTACCAGCTTCATCAAGTCGCTGCCCTCTCTCATTACACACGTGACCCTCTTGGTCTCTCAGAATTCCAGCTTCATCAGCTCTTAAAACCACTGGGTTGTTCATCCCTGATGTTTGCTTGGTCTTTCTGTTTGTGCGTTCCACAAACGCTAGCTGTTCCAATGACAGTTCAACTAGCTGTGTGCTCTTGTTGCTTCTGGTTTCACGAACAGGCATACACCTGCAAACAAAACACTAGGCAAAGCACGTAAGTAACCAGAAAAAAAATACGTTGAGTATCGATCGATACCAAGTGGTGTCGATCGATACCAACGAAAGAAGACAACGAGTATCGACCGATACTACAGAGTATCGATCGATACCGACGAACTTAGTCGAAATTCTAAACTAAAATCTAATGGCGAAATTGAGTCCCCGGCAACGGCGCCAAAATTGATATGCTCAATTTAATACCCTAAAGTACTAAAGCAGTTGTAATAGTATAGCTAGGGGTCGAACCACAGAAGACTCACAGAAACGCACAATAGATTCTATAGTGTCGAATTACGCTAAGCCAGATAGATGTAATTAAAAACAGTGCAGAAATTAAACGAGATGTAAATCAATTGGGAAATATAGGCTCAGGGTTTTTCTCAGGAAATCAATGAATGCAGACTAACTAACTAACAGGATTCAGATTTAGCGCAGTTCTTGAACTCAAATCACTAAAATATAGCTAACCAACTCTCGTTGCGAAAACTATCTAAATCTAAATCCTAGGAATTCCAAATCTCTTTGTGAATCCTAAATTCTAAATCAGCTTTAATATCAGGTTTGATATGTTCACAAATCAATTAAACCAAATCTCTTTGCGAATAATCAATTTGCTCACCTAGGTTCTATCAGGTAATTAATCGCACTCTCGTGCCTAATCAATTATCCTAAGATCTAAGTTCCAGATTCGTCAACCTAGAATTAGCTATGAACACAACCTAAGGTGAAGAACTAATTCAGATGGTGAATCCTAAACAGATAATTAACCTAGCATTCAAAGAAATCCTTTATGAGAAAACCCTAAACCTAAAGTGGATCTACTCAGACATGGCAATTGAATCAAAAGACATGTTTGAATAAATCATCAATAGAATAGGAAGAAGGGTTTAGAGATCTGATCTCGGACGAAGGGAGATTCAGACTTGTCTCTCTAAAACCAAAGTAAAATCAAACACAGAAAATAAAAGCATAAAAAGGCATAAAAAGGCATAAAAAGGCATAAAAAGGCATAAAAAGGCATAGCCTAAACAATGGCTGTAAAATCCTATTTATAACCTAAAACACGATCTGGGGTCTTCTTGTAATTATTAAAGACTTCTGGGCACTTTTGCAATTCCTCAAGTCTTGGAAAACTCGAGGGTCGTGTCTTGCTGCGCTGAGTGTCGATCGATACCAAGGGGTATCGATCGATGCTCGACGTGAATTCAGGTTCTCAGCGACACGATCTTTAGCTCTGCTACAAACTGCTCCAGAAAGCTCCAATATGCTCCAAATGTACCTAAACCTGTAAAAGACTCTAAAAGACTCCAAAATACTATAAAGACTCTATAAAAAGGACTTATATCATGGCTTAAATAGGGTAAAAACCATGATATATCATATAACGAAAAGTTACCGTCTTGTGCACTAGCTCCAAGCAACGTTCCCTTAAACTTTCCCTTGAGGAAAGTACCATCTACAGCAATCACTCTTCTCATAAGCTCAAAACCTCTTATCGATTGACCAAATGCAACAAAGGAGTATTTGAATTTTCCATTATCATCCAACTCAACATAAACCTTTGATCCAGGGTTTTTCTCATTAACCTGAAACAACCATTTTGAGAGGTTGTAATAGCTATCCTCAGGAGTCCCTCTTATCAAATTCTGGGCGTACTCTTTCACTTTCCAAGCTTGTTTGTAGTCAATGTGTACGCCATGGTCAATTCTGACTTGCTCCATAATTTGTTTTGGTTTGAGTCCATATTTCTTTTCTCCATAGTTGCTACAGAGTAAAGTGCCAAGAACTTTGGCAGAGGCTTGCCTATGGTTGGCATGTCTGTGTGTCGTATCACATGTATGTTTATGATTATACCTCTTCACCACAAAGTAATCAGAAGAAGGAAGCTTTGATGCACGCATCCTCCAGCTGCAATTGCCATCAACACAACCTAATATCGCCCTTGTCTTGTTTGACCAGAGAGACCTGAACTCAAACTTCCACTCTAATGCCCATTTTCTCATGTGAAGCATTAGCTCATCTTTGTTCTTAAAATGTCTGTTCACGTATAAATCATCAGAACCTCGGGTGGAATGTGATATACATATACTAGGAGGAGAAATATCTGGAGCAGGACGCAAAATATCAGCAGTTGAACATGTGCTTTTGTTTGCATCAGATGTTGAATTGCCACTTCCATTTGATCTATGAAGTTCCTACACAAATAAAGAGAGAAATTTGATATAACGTATTTAGGAAAGTCTTCTTAAATGAACAAGAAACAGATAAAAGGTTTCGTGTAGAGAGGAATTATGAAAGTACTATATTACCTCTTGGTATCCATGCGTAAATGAAGCATTCGAACATGTGTTGTTGTTTTGCTACACAAAGAAAGATACAAACGTATAAAAGAACCATTTAGGAACAAAAATAAAGTATTTCTGAAAGTCTTCCGAAATCTTCCGAAATGAACAAGAAACAGAAAAAGTATAATGAAGCAATCACATGAGAATTCCCGTAAGGAAGAATGTTGCATATATCAGTCACCTGAATCTGAATGTATCAGAAAAAGGTATCATGCAGAGAGGAATCTGAATTTAAATGAACAAGAAACAGGAAAAGGTATCATGCAGAGAGGATTTATGAAAGTACTATATTACCTGTTGATTTCCATGCGTAAATGAAGCATTCGAACATGTGTTGTTGTTTTGCTACACAAAGAAAGATACAAATGATGAAAATGATCATTTCTTGGAAATGAAACGCATAAAAGAACCATTTAGGAACAAAAATAAAGTATTTCTGAAAGTCTTCCGAAATCTTCCGAAATGAACAAGAAACAGAAAAAGTATAATGAAGCACTCACATGAGAATTCCCGTAAGGAAGAATGTTGCATATATCAGTCACCTGAATCTGAATGTATCAGAAAAAGGTATCATGCAGAGAGGAATCTGAATTTAAATGAACAAGAAACAGGAAAAGGTATCATGCAGAGAGGATTTATGAAAGTACTATATTACCTGTTGATTTCCATGCGTAAATGAAGCATTCGAACATGTGTTGTTGTTTTGCTACACAAAGAAAAATACAAATGATGAAAAAATGATCATTTCTTGGAAATGAAACGCATAAAAGAACCATTTAGGAACAAAAATAAAGTATTTCTGAAAGTCTTCCGAAATCTTCCGAAATGAACAAGAAACAGAAAAAGTATAATGAAGCACTCACATGAGAATTCCCGTAAGGAAGAATGTTGCATATATCAGTCACCTGGAGAAGAAAACATTAGATTAGAAGAAAACATTAGATTAAAAAGTAACTGAACTATAAAGTATGAAGCGAATATTTATAACGAAGCTAAGAAATAACGAAGCTAAGAATATATACTAACCGTTACATACAAAGGAATCAGTTCTGGATTTCCTTTTATGTTGTTGATGAAACTTCTTAGTTGGCGGTCGTTTTTAACAAACACAGGAGGAAATTTCTCTGCCATAAACCTCATCTTCAATGGGAGTCCATAGCTAAGTGCAGCATTACTAATTGAGCAGTCAATCTCAAAGTCTTCAACAACCATCTCAAACAAATCATTGTAATTGAGATTTTCATCAAACTCAAACATTGTTGATCCTCGTTTTGTATCCAATACAAATTCACACTGAAGATTTTCGTTTGTTCTCCACTCTCCACAGACACAATAAATCTCAACCATATTTCACAAGCGCAATATATCACCTTCCTAAGCGTACCAACAATGAAGTCCACGCCTGAACTCCATCAAAACACAGAGAATTCACACACTTAACTTAATCGATTCACTAATTCCGCCAAATCGATTGATTTCAATTGGATTTCGCATAAGCATTATACAAAACGAAACCGAGAATCGAAACCATAAAATCGAAACCGAGAATCGAAACCATAAAATCGAAACCGAGAATCGAAACCATAAAATCGAAACCGAGAATCGAAACCATAAAATACGAAACGATGAAATAGTTAAAAATGAACCTGCGATATTGAGCTGTGACGACGGCTGATAATTCCGGCGATGACGACGGCACAATCTTCACAGATAACCAGATCAATCGCCGGCGATGAATTTCTGGAAATTGAATACAGTCAAAGAAATTTCTAAAACTTACAATGTTAAATATCTCAAATCCTATGGGCAAAGTTGTCTTTTGCCTCTTTAATGAATGCTAATAATAGGGCTTTTTTATTAGGGTGCTAGTTTGGTGAGAAAGTTTTCAAAAAGTGCCATTTTGATCAATTTCTCTATTATATATATATAATACACTTTTTAATTTTCAAACTAATTACTAATATAAATGGGCAATTCTACAAAATAGCACCAAAAAACTTAATGTTCAATAATTTAGCACCCAAGGGTGAAAGTCACAAAATTAGCATTCATTAAAGGAAAAAGACTCATTTAACCTTGAACACAGATTTGATTATTCGCGACACCATTCTTCATATCGTAGGAAAAACTTTCTCATCTTCATCTCGCCGACAAATTGTTCCCGGAGCTATCATTCCCTGATCTCGAAGCTTTCCCGACTCCATTCTCTGATCTCGAAGCTTTCCCGACGCCATTCTCTGATCTCGAAGCTTCTCATAGCCCAAAATCGAGGTATTTTATCTTCTTCGATCAAAAATCTAAAATCCTCTTCCTCGAGACCTTACTCGACCAGTTACTGTAACTCGCATTACGATAACTAGCACAAACTCGATTTATAGATTTCGTTCATCTTTGTCTAGCTTCGATTTTGTTTCCTAATCGCATGTTAAGTGTCTGATTTCTAATCGATTCAAAATTAGATTCGATTAGAAATTTGGGGTTTTGGGATGTCAACAATTGTTTGGGGATGTCAACAATTTGGGGTTTCGTGATGTTTCAGTATGTCTTGAATCTTAAAAGAGTAAGAAGAAACTCATGGATGGTTTTGTGTTCTTAAATCACTTGTTTTGATTTAGTCTAATATTGGTTTCGAAACTGGTTTTTATTGATTAGACCCAAATGTCTTGCAGGATTGTTAACCTTCATTAAAGAACAATCAAGCAACAACCTGTTAGTTCATCAAAACATCTAATTGGCTTTGACTGGAAGACTCTATCTTGTTGGAACACAATGAACGCGAATAGAGATGGACTATCTGATTCAAAAGAGTCTTTCGTATCGAAGCTGGCCAAGCTCTTCCAGACATTTGAAGATGGGTTCAGTATGATCAATAGTCGCTTGACAACAATAGAGGAAGTTCTGGGAATAAACGAGAATCCTACTACACGTCAAGAAAAAACAAATGATGAAGGCAATTTCTCACAAACAGATGGTTTGGATCAGATAAATATTTGTAGCCAGCCTGGGGACAATACGAATGACCAGGTAATGTTCTGAAGTTTTCGTTTCGTTTCAAACTCTCTGAAATACTTCCGAAATGAATAAATGATGAAAACTGATCCTTTCTTGGGAATGAAACGTATTTCGGAAGATATATAACATATTTCGGAAATACTTCCGAAATAAATAAATGATGAAAACTGATCCTTTCTTGGGAATGAAACGTATTTCGGAAGATATATAACATATTTCGGAAATACTTCTGAAATAAATAAATGATGAAAACTGATCCTTTCTTGGGAATGAAACGTATTTCGGAAGATATATAACGTATTTCAGAAATACTTCCGAAATGAACAAATGCTAAAAACTGCCCATTTCGGAAGATATATAACGTATTTCGGAAATATTTCCGAAATGAACAAATGATGAAAACTGATTCTTTCGTGTGAATGAAACGTATTTAGTATGATATATAACTTTGTTTTTATTACTTGAATTTTAAACATTTAGGTAAAAAAAGTCTTCCTAACCCCTGTATGAAATGTATATCCAGCCTATTGCAGAAGATCTGACTCAGATCGGATCGTCTTTGGATACACCACCATATCCAAATGATTATCGGGGTCATCATGTAAGTTTGGAAGATTTATCTATAAATCAAGAAGTTCTTGTGTGTCACAGAGGCTGCTGGCGTAGAGGATCTGTAAATACGATTATTAAGAATGGAAAAGTCTCTGTCCTCATTAAGCATACACTAGAAATCTTCCAATTCAACATTGAGGATATATTGGTTCATAGGGGATGGGTAAAATTGTCTGATCCATTATTCAGAATAGTGTTCAAAAAATTCTGTTACCCAAAAGATGGATCTCACTGAAACTCAATTTATGATTTTACAAATTTTAGGAAACACAAACACAGAAGGTGAGCCAGACACATGATTCAACCCGACAAGGAGATTCAACTGTTGATGTAAGATTTCTAGGTTGTATATTAAACGCAAATGGTCGAATTTTCCTTAACACATATGATTGTAATGTTCATAAAAACTGTTTTGTTTTTGTAGTCTGATGCAGATCCATTGGCTCAGAACAAATCCTTTTTTAATACACATTCTGAGACTCACATACAAGTGGGTGCTGCTGTGGAGGTAAAATCTAAAGATGGCGGATGGTTTCCAGCAACCGTAACAGAGAAATCAACAAACGAGGGTGTTGATATATATACTGTGGAGTACTCAAAACTTTTTGTGGATCAAAAAACGAAACTGAAAAAAATCATGGAGAGTGTCAGGAAGGAACAGATTCGTCCTCCATTGCCAGATATCGAAGGAAGTTGGAAGTGTCCAGAACTATTGGACTACGTCTACGTCTTTTTTAAAGGCGGCTGGTGGAAAGCCACAGTGGTTAAAATAATGAGCTACAGAAGATACGGTGTTAAAATTTTCTCTGACGAACAAGTCAGAGATTTTCAGCTTCAAGAAATCCAGATTTACAAGGAGTGGGTGAATGGTGCCTGGGTTTCTCAAGTAGAAGTACAGGTATTGTTTCTTCAAAACGTTTCATAAAACATTTAAAATAAGTTGCTTGGGGGCATTCTTGAATCGTCATTAACCATGAATTGTGGTATGCTATTAATTAACTTTTTTTATGTTGGTCAAATGAGAAGGAAGAAAATGTGGAAGCATCAAAGAAGAATACTCGGACAACAAACAAGAATGTTCTTGTAACTCATCAGAAAAGAAAAGTAGATGAAACTAAAAAAGATGATGACCTCTTGGTTCGAGCTAAGAAAAGAAAGGCGGCAGCGAGTCCTAATCTTTTACAAAAGTATGATGATTTGCCAATAGATAACCTTGCGTTTCTATTGCGAAATGTTCGGAAAAAGAAAAGATCTCCGTATCAATCACCAAACAACCCGTTGTTATGTGTAACGCCTCCAGTACATCCGGTAATAGATCCATTTCTAACTCCTGACATCAATAAATTTAAAAGGATGGATGATTGGCTGAGAAAAAGGGGAGAAAGGTTAGTATTTATTTCACCTTTCCATTTGTTTCGAATCTTAAAAACTTGTTACTCCCCTAACTTGTTTCATTTAGTTTATGCAGAATCAAAATCGATGGCCGTCCTGTACTTCCATCATGGTTTACTTTTTTAGAAAATCCAAAAGTGTCTCTGAGCGAACAGGTGATCATTAGTTAGTGATTGTGATGTTAGTTAGTAAACACAAAATTGTTTGCTTGTTTTGTGTTTAAGAAAGCGTTCTTAAAATGATTGTGATGTTCAACGTTTATGCAGCAAATAGATGCGACATTATCATTGTTTGATTTGAGAAGGCAGAATTATGAAACATACTTCCATAAACACCATCTCCCTCGAGCTGCATTCATCGAATTATGGTTCTTCAACGCGCTGTCATGCAGCTACGAAAGATTCTTAGAACGTGAGACGGGTCGCAAATTTTTGGGAGGCTTAGTTGAAGTCGTAAATGGGAAAAAACATCCAAATAAAACCTGGGGGACAGATGTTGAAGTCATCTACGGACTTACCTTTGAGAAGAAGAGCAGACATTGGATTGGAATGGTAATCAATGTGAAGAAGCAAACAATCACTAGAATCAGTTGTGGACATCCAACAGAGCAAGCTGATTCAGTCTTTACTCATGTGCAACATTTTGCAGGTGTGTATTTAGGCTTGTTAATCATTTGTTAGTTGATAAATTTTAATATCTTAAAAGTTCCTGAAAAACGTTTTTAAATGGTGCAGAGATGATACCCGTTCTGATGTGCATTGCTACAAACAAAGCAATTACTGACAATGAACGAGCTGCTTACAAAGTTGACAAACTAGAAGGGAATAGTATCCCTAAGACCAATTGTGCGGAGAATTGTGCTCTTTTCGTGTTGAAGATGATTGAATGCCATTCAATGGGGATTACAGACATGTCAAAGCTTACTGATGATACTTCTGATGACATAAGAAGCAATCTGGCGTGTGATCTCTTTGAAGAGTTGGGTGGTGATATAATCCCAGATTCTACACCTGTCAGAACGTTTCCTTAAAAATGAACAAGATTGTAAACAACATATTTATGAAACATTTCGGAAAATCAGCCTTTACGCAAAGAAAGAAAGATAAAAATGATGAAAAATGATCACTTCCTTGGAAATGAAACGTATATAGGAACAATTTCGGAAACTATATAACTAATTTACGAAAGCTTTCGTAAATGAACAAGAAAATGATATATAACGTATTTCAGAAATACTTCCGAAATGAACAAATGCTAAAAACTGCCCATTTCGGAAGATATATAACTTATTTCGGAAGATATATAACGTATTTCAGAAATACTTCCGAAATGAACAAATGCTAAAAACTGCCCATTTCGGAAGATATATAACGTATTTCGGAAATATTTCCGAAATGAACAGATGATGAAAACTGATTCTTTCGTGTGAATGAAACGTATTTAGTATGATATATAACTTTGTTATTTGTGCAGAGATGGTTCGAGTTTTAAGTGTGTTGCTGCAAACAAAGCTTCAACTGAAATAAAGAAAGATTCAAATGATGAAAACTGATCCTTTCTTTAAAATAAAACGTATTTAGGAACATAAATAACGTTTTTCGGAAAGTCTTCCGAAGTGAACAAAAACAGAAAACAATATAAAATGATCCGCAAATGTTGAAAAATGAACAAGAAACAGAAAAGTATGATTTCAGTCTGAATTAATGTGTTTTTATTTGGCTCCGCAAACTGATGAAAAATGATCACTTCCTTGGAGATGAAACGTATTTAGGAACAATTTCGGAAACTATATAACTAATTTATGAAAGCTTTCGTAAATTAACAAGAAACAGGAAAAGTATGATTTTACTCTTTATTCATGTGTTTCGTAAATTAACAAGAAGCTCTAGAAAAGCTCTAAAAAAGACTATATTAACTGTTGATTATCATCCGTAAAATGGAGCATAAGATTGTCAGAACATGTGTTTTTGTTAGGCTACGCAAAAAACGAAAGATAAAAATGATGAAAAATGATCACTTCCTTGGAAATGAAACATATATAGGAACAATTTCGGAAACTATATAACTAATTTACGAAAGCTTTCGTAAATGAACAAGAAACAGGAAAAGCTCTAGAAAAGACTAGAAAAATTGTCAATCCCTTAAAATGAAACGTATTTAAGAACCATTTCGGAAACTATATAACTAATTTATGAAAGCCTTCGTAAATGATCAATTAAAGCGCGAATGACAACGTGAGTATTGAAAAGCCTTTAAAAACCCCAAAAGCCCTAACTCCCGATTCTTCATCACAAAAAACACTTCCTCCGACGAAATTCTTCATCCTCACCGAAAGTTTAATAAACGGAGATATCATTGCTCGATATTCTTTCGTCTTATCTCAAATCTTCTCGTATCCCAAAAATCGATTTACCGGAGCTTTGACGGAATCGAAGTATCTCTTTTCTCGAAGTTTCTCTTAGCCCAAACATCATCAAGGTAGATTTTCATATCATATCATTGGGTCATTTGGGGGGGGGGGGGTAGTGTATCATATCGTTAGGTTTTTCGCATCAAACCCTAGAATTTCGTTTCATATCATTGGGATTATCTTTTGTCGGACTTTGACGGAATCGAATTTTCTCATTGCCCAAACATCAAGGTAGATATTTGTATCATATCATTGGGGGTATTTCGTATCATATCATTCGGGATTTCATATCATATCATTGGAGGTGTGTGAGATTTGTATCATATCGTTGGGTTTTTCGCAGCTAAACCTATAATTTCGTTTCTTTTTCAATTTCGGAAGACTTTCTGGAGTTTCCTTTGTTAATTCATCTGAAAAGTTTGTTGATTGTTATAGGAATGTTTTACGAGGAATGTCTATTTTTTTTGTTTTAACAGGTGAACGCACAATGAGTTCGTACAGTCAGAATATCACGCTGCCTAAGCTTCAATTTGCCATAAATAGTGAGCCAAATCAGATTCAAGGGCCTGATATAAACCAGTTTGCACAAATCAAGAACATCAATATAGTCAAAGAAATTATCGGGGCTGTACTGTTCCAGAGGATAACGCAAACATTCTTGGGACCGATTCTGAGATTCTGTTCAAGGAAACAGCACATGTCGGGGAAACTTCTCCACGTGATATTGACAAGATCTTTAATCACAAAGAAAAAGAAGGAGTTGTGGTTCCACTTCGGAGCACAACCTATGAGATTCTCAATAAGGGAGTTTCATATGGTGACAGGCTTGAAGTGTGTTGAGTGGAATCCAGAAGAAGAAGAAGAAGAACAGTGTGACTATAACTGGGGAAATTTTCAAAAGGGGCATACAACAAAACAGCTCATTGACGTGCTGCGTAGAACTGACGTGGATTCAGTTGAGGAGAGGTTCTCTCTTGCTATGTTGATTTTGATTGAGAGCCTCCTACTTCAACAATACAAGGCGTACAAGTTCCCCCAACAATTAATCGACAGAGCACAGAATAGAAGTGTTCTGATGAATTATCCGTGGGGTCGAGACGCTTTTTATATACTACTGGACCAGATCAATAAGCGTGTACCTTCATATTTGAACAAGAACTGGTATGATATACATGGATTCCCGTATGCTTTCCACATGTGGATTCTGGAATCTGTGCCTTCATTGCAGACTGCCTTCAGCACAGTAAGAAGTGAAGGGCTGATGTCCCCTTTCCTCTGTGAGAAATACGTTTATACATCAAATCCAAAGATTGTTCAAGTTACGAGCGTTGAAAACGTTCGAGATGTAAGTTCTTTATTTTATTTGATTTAGTTTCGTATTTTAGCTTGTTCACCTCACTGGATTTCTCACTGCATTTCTCAATTTGGGATTCATATTTGATTCTCTGTTGTGCAGCTGAAGGTCCACTGCATTTTACCTCCAATACCAGAAGATCCAGAGGACAATGTCTCGTTGGAAGACAGTGATGATGAGGATTTATATACATTGGTTAATGCTGTCAATAAGGGCTACAGGCTGTCCTCTAAAGATTGGAAGAGAGGAACTCTGGATTTTGTTGATGCGATGGATCAAGTGAACATGACATCTTATCGATTTCCAGACACAGAGACAGCTGGACCATCATCTGATTCTGGAGAGTGTCTCATGTCAAAGTTAAATAATCTCTGCAAGACAGTTGGAGAAGGTTTCAATAAGATCAATAGTCGCTTGACTAAAATAGAGGAAATTCTGGGAATAAAAGAGAATGCTCCTTCACATCCAGAAAAAACAAATGATGAAGGGGATCTGAATCGTAAAGTGAACGTAAGCTCGCAAACAGATGGTTTGGATCAGATCAATATCTGTAGCCAGCCTGGGCACAATACGAATGAGCAGGTAAATTTCTCAGGATTTCTTTTCCTTTCAAACTCTCATTCTTAGAATTTAGGAAAGACTTCTTAAAACTTAGAGTTTTTTTGTTTTTTTGGTTTTTTTTTTTGTAGCATCAAGACAAAGATGGTGATATCTATCCATCTACAAATTCGCCAACTATCCTACATACTGAAATGGAGGAATTGAACCATACACATGGTGATTCACCTGTTGAGTTAAATCCTTATGACCAAACACAGGATATAAATCAAACAAACGATTCGATTGTTGAGGTACAATTTCTGGTTTTGCAAAAATAGAATTTTAAAACATCTAAAAACCTATCTTGTTACAATTTGTTTATTTTCTTAAAATATTTAGGAAACACCAACAGATGAAATTCGTGCAGATGGCGTAACCCAAACAGTTGAGTTAACCCGAACGCAGGAGGATTTACATGTTGAGGTAAGGTTTCTTTATTGCAACGTATTTAGGAAGATATATAACTTTTTTCGGAAATACTTCCGAAATGAATAAATGATGAATACTGACCCTTTCAGAACATATATAACTTATTTCGGAAGATATATAACTTATTTCGGAAACATTTCCGAAATGAATAAATGATGAATACTGACCCTTTGGAACATATATAACTTATTTCGGAAATATTTCTGTGTTTTTGAAATATATTTTGAACATTTAGAAAAGTCTACATGAAGGTGTATGAAAGTATCCTAAGACGGTTGTGTGTCTGTAGGCTGGTTCAGAGCCTGTGTTTTCTCCGATACAGTCCTCTTTGTTGAGTCCATCAAAGGATCGAACTTCGTTAGAGGATTGTTTTTTCTCTTGTCCTGATGGAAAAACACAAACTCCATCATGGCAGCCAGAACAGACGAACATGGCTGATGGAATTATCTTCAACGCCATCAAAGAAGTGAATGATGACCAACAACAGGTAAAAACTTAAACCGAATTTATTGTTCAAATGACCTTAAATTGTATGACTTGCACAAATATGCGTATGATTTTTTTATTTTTACCTTGCTCATGTTTCGCGCATTTGTTCATGGGATTTTAAACATGTATTTTAAAACAATTTAGTAAAGACTTCGTAAACGTGTATGAAAGGTTCCTAAAACCGTTACGTGTTTGCAGATTGAAGAAGAGCATGTGGTTCCAATACAGAATCCATCAGAGCCTGTTAATACCATATTAGGCACAGGTCTTCAGAATGAAGCTGGTCAATACAATTGCTTTTTGAATGTTATCATACAGGTAGCCTTCATATCATAACCCGATTGGGTATCAATGTATATAGTATCCAGTTTAAAAGATTTCTATTTGTTGAATGTTAAATTTTTTTTTTTTTTGGTATATAAGTCTCTATGGAATCTGGAGATGTTTCAAGCTGAGTTCTTGCGGAGTTCAACAATAGACCACCTCCACGTGGGAGATCCTTGTCTTGTCTGCTCATTGCATGGAATTTTCACTGCTTTAGATGCTGGTTCGAGCAAAACACAAAAAGAACCAGTGGATCCTTCATCTCTCAAGATTGCTTTGCGTAGTTTGAGGCCAACTTTCTTGGATGAGGTAAAAAGAATTAATTTCCGATTTTAAATGTTTATCCTAATATAGAGTAGAGTAAGCTTCTAAACTTGATATATGTCATTTGGTGGACAAACTCAGATGAACGATGCTTCAGAAGTAATGGATTTCATTTTCAAATGCTTTCATGACTCATTTGCTCCGAGCTCAAGCGTGTCTGAAACAACATCTTTGGAGAGCAACTGTACGGGTTCATGGGACTGTGCCACCCGCACATGTATTATCCATTCTCTATTTGGAATGGATATTTTACAGCAAATGATTTGCGACAGATGTGAGCTGAAGTCCAGGCGTTTTAAGTTCACTTCCCTTTTCCATTACATCAACACTATTGCCCTGCAGACCATGAAGGTGTCATATGAGTGTTCAATAGACTTGATTTTTCACTTATTTTATTGGGTAATTAACTGTGGTTTTGCACCACTTTATTATTAATAGGTTAAACACGCTAAGAAATCGTTCGAAGAACTTCTGGATCTTGTGGATACAGACGATCCACTGTCCTGTGATACTGAAGCTGGTGGTTGTGGGAAACGCAACCATGTACACAAATTTCTCAGTACTCCCCCACATGTTTTTACTATAGGTAAAACTCTTTTTTTTAGGAGTCTGATGATAGGAAACCTATTTTAGATCACTGCTAAATATATGTCTTAACGCTCTATTTATATTGTGGCTGCCAGTTTTAGGTTGGCAAGATATCAAAGAGGCTGTAGAAGTCATAGCAGCTAATCTTGCAGTATTGAAACCAGAGATTGACATCAGCATCATGTACCGGGGTCTGGAGTCTAAAACCACATATAGCTTAGCTTCCATGGTACGTGTTGTAATTTAATTAACTACATGTTTTCAAACTTAATTTGTGTTTTCCGTCTGGACATTGATCTTTTTGCTATTTCTCTGCAAATCCAGGTTTGTTATTATGGACAGCATTATCAATGCTTTGCATATAGACATGGCCACGGGTTACGCGATCAGTGGGTCATGTACGATGACAAAAATGTGAAGGTAATAAGACTATTTGAAATACACTCTTGACTTTGAAGTCATATACACTATTCCCACTCATTTAATGTAATATCTTCAGGTGATCAATGGCTGGAATGAAGTAATTTCTAAGTGTGAGAAAGGACGCTGGCAACCACAGGTTCTTATCTACCAGAAATGTGATAATGCACATGAGATGGAAGCATCAAAGAAGAATGCTGGTGTTACAAAAAGAAAACAAGCTGAATCCAAGAAAGAGGATGACGCTGTGGAAAATGCTAAGAAAAGGTTGAAGAAAGAAACTTCAAATCAGCCTGAGAACGTTTTCTTAAGACGGACAGCTCGCGAAGTCAAAGTATCTAAAGCTAGCAAGACTCCGTACCGTGCTCCAAAAAACCCGGCGTTAAAGATAACTCCAGAGGTAAATCCAGTATTAGATCCTTTTCTCACACCTGATATGAAAAAGATTGCAAGATTGTTTGATTGGAAGAACAAGAAAGGACAAAGGTTGGTACATCTTTAAAACTTATACATCGATAATAAGAAATTCTTAGGTGTTGCTAACTGGTTTCAACTAATAAATGCAGAATCATGATTGATGGAAAGTCTGTATCAGCATCATGGTTTACTAGACTAGAGAATCCGGAAATTCCAATGACAGATGAGGTAATTACTTTAAAAACTGGTTTTACGAAGGCATTCGTAAATGCGTTTGACTCTTTCCTAAAATATCAAAATGCCTGTATCAGCACATTTCAGCAACACTATCAATGTTGGCGAAGAGAAATAATAACTATGCTGCATACTTCCACAACAACCATCTCCCAAGAGCTACATTCATCAACCAAGAATTCTTTGAGATGCTGTCATCAAGCTATGAAAGCTTCAAAAAAGCTAAAAAGGATCAAAAATATCATGGCTTTACAGACGATATTGTTCTAGTCCCGAGTGGGAAGATGCATCCAAATAAAATATGGGGAACCGATGTTGATGTTATCTATGGCATGACTTTCAAGAGCAGCCATTGGATAGGGATGGCAATAAATCTGAAGAAGCGCAAAGTCACGATAGCAAGGTGTGGGCATCCGACCGAGGAAACGGATATTGTTCTTGATCATGTGACACAATTTGCAGGTATAACTCTACTTTATATCAATTCATTTTCCTAAATTAACAAATGATTCAAAATGGTCCTTTATTGAAACGTATTTCGGAACATATATAACGTATTTCGGAAATACTTCCGAAATGAATAAATGATGAATACTGAGCCTTTCAGAACATATATAACTTATTTCGGAACATAAATAACTTATTTCGGAAATACTTCCGAAATGAACAAATAATGAAAACTGACCCTTTCTATAAAATAAAACTTATTTAGGAAGATATATAATTTTGTTATTTGTGCAGAGATGCTGCCAGTTCTTATGTGTGCTGCTGCAAACAAAGCTGTTATGGATGAGGATCGAGTTCCTTATGAGCTTGAAGAACTAAAAGGAAAAGATATCCCTAGGACCTTATGGATGAGGAACTGTGCTATTTTCGTGTTGAAGATGCTTGAATGCCATTCAATGGGGATTAAAGACATGTCCAATATTGCTGATGTAAATGCACACGACATAAGAAGCAAGTTGGCGTGCGATCTCTTTGAAGAAATTGCTGGTGGTTAATATGTTAAGAATGTTTACTGAAATGTCAGTGTTATGAAAGCTTCTCTTACGCTATCATTTTGTAATTACGATACATTTTGTAATTATGGCTGCATATTATATAACGTATCTAGGAAAGAAATGAAATGATCCTTTCTTGAAAATGAAAGTACAAAACTTGGTAATGAAAGGATCATCTTGTAACTTATTTCGGAACATAAATAACTTATTTCTGAAATACTTCCGAAATGAACAAATGATGAAAACTGATTCTTTCTTGGAAATGAAACGTATTTAGGAAGATATATAACTTTGTTATTTGTGCAGAGATAATTCCAGTTCTAAACTGTTGAGTGTATATTTTCCTCTTTCATTTCCAAATGATGAATACTGACCCTTTCAGAACATATATAACGTATTTCGGAAATACTTTCGGAATGAATAAATGATGAAAACTGATTCTTTCTTGGAAATATATAACGTATTTCGGAAGATATATAACTTATTTCGGAAGATATATAACGTATTTCGGAAATACTTCCGAAATGAACAAATGATGGATACTGGTCCTTTCGGAAGATATATAACTTATTTCAGAAATACTTCCGAAATAAGTTGTGTACATTTTCTAGGACATTGACCAAATGCAACCTGTCTTCCGAAATATTATTTTTATTTCAGAACATATATAACCTTTCAGAACATATATAACGTATTTCAGAAATACTTTCGGAATGAATAAATGATGAAAACTGATTCTTTCTTGGAAATATATAACGTATTTCGGAAGATATATAACTTATTTCGGAAGATATATAACGTATTTCGGAAATACTTCCGAAATGAACAAATGATGGATACTGGCCCTTTCGGAAGATATATAACTTATTTCAGAAATACTTCCGAAATAAGTTGTGTACATTTTCTAGGACATTGACCAAATGCAACCTGTCTTCCGAAATATTATTTTTATTTCAGAACATATATAACCTTTCAGAACATATATAACGTATTTCGGAAATACTTTCGGAATGAATAAATGATGAAAACTGATTCTTTCTTGGAAATATATAACGTATTTCGGAAGATATATAACTTATTTCGGAAGATATATAACGTATTTCGGAAATACTTCCGAAATGAACAAATGATGGATACTGGCCCTTTCGGAAGATATATAACTTATTTCAGAAATACTTCCGAAATAAGTTGTGTACATTTTCTAGGACATTGACCAAATGCAACCTGTCTCCCGAAATATTATTTTTATTTCAGAACATATATAACCTTTCAGAACATATATAATGTATTTCGGAAATACTTCCGAAATGAATAAATGATGAAAACTGATTCTTTCTTGGAAATATATAACGTATTTCGGAAGATATATAACTTATTTCGGAAGATATATAACGTATTTCGGAAATACTTCCGAAATGAACAAATGATGGATACTGGCCCTTTCGGACGATATATAACTTATTTCAGAAATACTTCCGAAATAAGTTGTGTACATTTTTATTTTGAATTACTTGTGTACGTTCTTCTAACTATTGAAATGAAGAAAATTAAAAAGAAAAAGTTAAAAATATTATTTTGAAGGAAATTACACAAATCTCAAGGATAGTGGGAGCTCTGCAATGAGTCAATTTGTCATCTAAAAATTGCCCACATACCGAAAAGTGGTCAATATTCCTCCTTAATGACGTGACGATTCAGAAGATTGTGGCTTTTCAATATTCTCATAATTAACTGCTTGACGAAAATGACACATCTAACTCGGCTATATAACATGAAGACTCCTCTTTATCTGTATCTTTCTCTTTTGTTCCAAAATCCCCTCTTAATAATACTCCTTTTCTTAACAATGGCGTCAAAGGCGATTACCAGGGATTACAACGAAATCCAGAACAAACGTTCAACACTCTTCAGCGCGGGTATCTATTTAAAACACTCGTCCTTTCTCTGTATCATCTGTCGCTTATGTTGTTTTGTTCAACTCTTCATATAGGACCGGTGGGTGACAACGAATTTCACTGGGAAGCAACTCTCATGGGACCTCTAAACACTCCGTATGAGGGAGGAGCCTTCAAGATGACAATTCATTACCCTCCAGATTATCCTTTCAGTCCGCCAAGGGTATGTAATTTTTATATATTTAACAAAGAATCCTAAAACGTTTGATTTACTTATATATGGTTTTACAGATGTTTTTCAAAACCAAAATGTTTCACCCTAATATCAGCGACCAAGGAAATATCTTTCACAAGATTCTGAAGCGAGATCACTTTAGTCCCTCTTATACCCTCTATCACGTAAGAATATTTGTATATTTAAAATATTTGTTTACACATCAAAATATTTGTATATTTAAAAATCAATTCAATCTGTTGTTAAATGTTATAGACGTGTGATCTCGTCGATGTTGATATAGACTCATTTAATCGACACTTAAGCGAGATCACACGTCTCATATGTGTGATTCATAAGTTATAGACGTGTGATCTCGATTAATTTTGAAATACAATGAGAATGCTATCGTTTAGTGTTTTAAATTTTGTGAAATCAGGTTCTCACGAAGATTCACGAGATGTTGGCGGAACCGATGATAAGCGATGATGATCATTTTGTGGAAGAAATCGCTAAACTCTACAGAGGAGATAAGGAGGTATACGAATCAATAGCGAGAGCATTTTCAAAAGAGATGGAGGAATGATGGATTTTATATTTGTTTGTTTTTATCATTGCGCCATCTTTATATTTGTTTGTTTTTATCATCTTTCTATTTGTATTTTTATTTGTTTGTCATATATTTATATCTAACATATTAATATGTTAAATTATGTTTATGCTAATTTTAAGACTAATATTACAATATTCCTTTTGCATAGTTTCTCTATTAAATTTCATAGTATCTATTATCAAAGGTTTTTTATTTATTAAGGGGTGATTGGTAAAAGAAGTCATTAGAGAGATTGTGAATAATATTTTGTCTTCTAAGACACTACTCACAAGTATGCTGTTATAACAAAAAATTCAGAAAACATGTGTCAAATTTGTGTTGATCTTGAGTTTGGGAGAGATATTTTTGGTAATTATCTTCTTGTCAAATTCAGAGATTGTAGTTTTATGCAATCTGCATCTTTATTATCTTGATTTCTGAAATGAACAAGTGATGAATTCTGATCATTTCTTGAAAATGATACGCATTTAGCAACAAATATAACGATATTTCCTGTTGATTTCCGTGCGTAAATGAAGCATCAGAACAAATGTGTTGTTGTTTTGTCTACACAATGAAATAAAGTATTTCGGAAGATATATAACGTATTTCGGAAGATATATAACATATTTTCCGAAATGAATAAATGATGAAAACCGATCCTTTCTTGGAAATATATAACGTATTTCGGAAGATATATAACATATTGTTAGAAATACTTCCGAAATGAATAAATGATGAAAACTGATCCTTTCTTGGAAATATATAGCGTATTTCGGAAGATATATAACGTATTTCGGAAGATATATAACGTATTTCAGAAATACGTATTTCGGAAGATATATAACGTATTTCAGAAATACTTCCGAAATGAACAAATGCTAAAAACTGCCCATTTCGGAAGATATATAACGTATTTCAGAAATACTTCCGAAATGAATAAATGCTAACAACTGCCCATTTCGGAAGATATATAACGTATTTCGGAAGATATATAACGTATTTCAGAAATACTTCCGAAATGAACAAATGCTAAAAACTGCCCATTTCGGAAGATATATAACGTATTTCATTTTCGATATACATATATATATATAATATTATATATATATAATACACTTTTTAATTTTCAAACTAATTACTAATATAAATGGGCAATTCTACAAAATAGCACCAAAAAACTTAATGTTCAATAATTTAGCACCCAAGGGTGAAAGTCACAAAATTAGCATTCATTAAAGGAAAAAGACTCATTTAACCTTGAACACAGATTTGATTATTCGCGACACCATTCTTCATATCGTCGGAAAAACTTTCTCATCTTCATCTCGCCGACAAATTGTTCCCGGAGCTATCATTCCCTGATCTCGAAGCTTTCCCGACTCCATTCTCTGATCTCGAAGCTTTCCCGACGCCATTCTCTGATCTCGAAGCTTCTCATAGCCCAAAATCGAGGTATTTTATCTTCTTCGATCAAAAATCTAAAATCCTCTTCCTCGAGACCTTACTCGACCAGTTACTGTAACTCGCATTACGATAACTAGCACAAACTCGATTTATAGATTTCGTTCATCTTTGTCTAGCTTCGATTTTGTTTCCTAATCGCATGTTAAGTGTCTGATTTCTAATCGATTCAAAATTAGATTCGATTAGAAATTTGGGGTTTTGGGATGTCAACAATTGTTTGGGGATGTCAACAATTTGGGGTTTCGTGATGTTTCAGTATGTCTTGAATCTTAAAAGAGTAAGAAGAAACTCATGGATGGTTTTGTGTTCTTAAATCACTTGTTTTGATTTAGTCTAATATTGGTTTCGAAACTGGTTTTTATTGATTAGACCCAAATGTCTTGCAGGATTGTTAACCTTCATTAAAGAACAATCAAGCAACAACCTGTTAGTTCATCAAAACATCTAATTGGCTTTGACTGGAAGACTCTATCTTGTTGGAACACAATGAACGCGAATAGAGATGGACTATCTGATTCAAAAGAGTCTTTCGTATCGAAGCTGGCCAAGCTCTTCCAGACATTTGAAGATGGGTTCAGTATGATCAATAGTCGCTTGACAACAATAGAGGAAGTTCTGGGAATAAACGAGAATCCTACTACACGTCAAGAAAAAACAAATGATGAAGGCAATTTCTCACAAACAGATGGTTTGGATCAGATAAATATTTGTAGCCAGCCTGGGGACAATACGAATGACCAGGTAATGTTCTGAAGTTTTCGTTTCGTTTCAAACTCTCTGAAATACTTCCGAAATGAATAAATGATGAAAACTGATCCTTTCTTGGGAATGAAACGTATTTCGGAAGATATATAACATATTTCGGAAATACTTCCGAAATAAATAAATGATGAAAACTGATCCTTTCTTGGGAATGAAACGTATTTCGGAAGATATATAACATATTTCGGAAATACTTCTGAAATAAATAAATGATGAAAACTGATCCTTTCTTGGGAATGAAACGTATTTTGGAAGATATATAACGTATTTCAGAAATACTTCCGAAATGAACAAATGCTAAAAACTGCCCATTTCGGAAGATATATAACGTATTTCGGAAATATTTCCGAAATGAACAAATGATGAAAACTGATTCTTTCGTGTGAATGAAACGTATTTAGTATGATATATAACTTTGTTTTTATTACTTGAATTTTAAACATTTAGGTAAAAAAAGTCTTCCTAACCCCTGTATGAAATGTATATCCAGCCTATTGCAGAAGATCTGACTCAGATCGGATCGTCTTTGGATACACCACCATATCCAAATGATTATCGGGGTCATCATGTAAGTTTGGAAGATTTATCTATAAATCAAGAAGTTCTTGTGTGTCACAGAGGCTGCTGGCGTAGAGGATCTGTAAATACGATTATTAAGAATGGAAAAGTCTCTGTCCTCATTAAGCATACACTAGAAATCTTCCAATTCAACATTGAGGATATATTGGTTCATAGGGGATGGGTAAAATTGTCTGATCCATTATTCAGAATAGTGTTCAAAAAATTCTGTTACCCAAAAGATGGATCTCACTGAAACTCAATTTATGATTTTACAAATTTTAGGAAACACAAACACAGAAGGTGAGCCAGACACATGATTCAACCCGACAAGGAGATTCAACTGTTGATGTAAGATTTCTAGGTTGTATATTAAACGCAAATGGTCGAATTTTCCTTAACACATATGATTGTAATGTTCATAAAAACTGTTTTGTTTTTGTAGTCTGATGCAGATCCATTGGCTCAGAACAAATCCTTTTTTAATACACATTCTGAGACTCACATACAAGTGGGTGCTGCTGTGGAGGTAAAATCTAAAGATGGCGGATGGTTTCCAGCAACCGTAACAGAGAAATCAACAAACGAGGGTGTTGATATATATACTGTGGAGTACTCAAAACTTTTTGTGGATCAAAAAACGAAACTGAAAAAAATCATGGAGAGTGTCAGGAAGGAACAGATTCGTCCTCCATTGCCAGATATCGAAGGAAGTTGGAAGTGTCCAGAACTATTGGACTACGTCTACGTCTTTTTTAAAGGCGGCTGGTGGAAAGCCACAGTGGTTAAAATAATGAGCTACAGAAGATACGGTGTTAAAATTTTCTCTGACGAACAAGTCAGAGATTTTCAGCTTCAAGAAATCCAGATTTACAAGGAGTGGGTGAATGGTGCCTGGGTTTCTCAAGTAGAAGTACAGGTATTGTTTCTTCAAAACGTTTCATAAAACATTTAAAATAAGTTGCTTGGGGGCATTCTTGAATCGTCATTAACCATGAATTGTGGTATGCTAATTTTCATTCAGAAGATATATAACGTATTTCGGAAGATATATAACGTATTTCGGAAGATATATAACGTATTTCAGAAATACGTATTTCGGAAGATATATAACGTATTTCAGAAATACTTCCGAAATGAACAAATGCTAAAAACTGCCCATTTCGGAAGATATATAACGTATTTCAGAAATACTTCCGAAATGAATAAATGCTAACAACTGCCCATTTCGGAAGATATATAACGTATTTCGGAAGATATATAACGTATTTCAGAAATACTTCCGAAATGAACAAATGCTAAAAACTGCCCATTTCGGAAGATATATAACGTATTTCAGAAATACTTCCGAAATGAATAAATGCTAACAACTGCCCATTTCGGAAGATATATAACGTATTTCGGAAGATATATAACGTATTTCAGAAATACTTCCGAAATGAACAAATGCTAAAAACTGCCCATTTCGGAAGATATATAACGTATTTCAGAAATACTTCCGAAATGAATAAATGCTAACAACTGCCCATTTCGGAAGATATATAACGTATTTCGGAAGATATATAACGTATTTCAGAAATACTTCCGAAATGAACAAATGCTAAAAACTGCCCATTTCGGAAGATATATAACGTATTTCAGAAATACTTCCGAAATGAATAAATGCTAACAACTGCCCATTTCGGAAGATATATAACGTATTTCGGAAGATATATAACGTATTTCAGAAATACTTCCGAAATGAACAAATGCTAAAAACTGCCCATTTCGGAAGATATATAACGTATTTCAGAAATACTTCCGAAATGAACAAATGCTAAAAACTGCCCATTTCGGAAGATATATAACGTATTTCGGAAATATTTCCGAAATGAACAAATGATGAAAACTGATTCTTTCGTGTGAATGAAACGTATTTAGTATGATATATAACTTTGTTATTTGTGCAGAGATGGTTCGAGTTTTAAGTGTGTTGCTGCAAACAAAGCCCATTTCGGAAGATATATAACTTATTTCGGAAGATATATAACGTATTTAAGAAATACTTCTGAAATGAACAAATGCTAAAAACTGCCCATTTCGGAAGATATATAACGTATTTCGGAAATATTTCCGAAATGAACAAATGATGAAAACTGATTCTTTCGTGTGAATGAAACGTATTTAGTATGATATATAACTTTGTTATTTGTGCAGAGATGGTTCGAGTTTTAAGTGTGTTGCTGCAAACAAAGCTTCAACTGAAATAAAGAAAGATTCAAATGATGAAAACTGATCCTTTCTTTAAAATAAAACGTATTTAGGAACATAAATAACGTTTTTCGGAAAGTCTTCCGAAGTGAACAAAAACAGAAAACAATATTAAAAAAAAATGATATTTCCTGTTGACTTCCATGGGTAAAGTCTTCTAAAAAAGTATGTAAAGTATACTAAATAGTTTGATAAGCTTTGGAAAGTTTCATAAAATCACTTTGAAATGTAATAAGTCTATCATATAGGTACTTTGCAGGTACTCTTGTTGTGCCCTCCTCTGCAACATCTGCTGCACTTGTGTCTTGAGACTTTGAACCGGGTACACCAAACTCTCCCGCTGATCTCTTTCTCATTTTCGGAGGTCTCCCGCTGCTTGGCTTAGTAGTAGGTGGTGCACATGAATATTCAGATACAGAATCTGGAAAAACACAGGTCGTTAAATCTCCACACGGATGTATGCTCTCAGCATATGCTTTAGCCCATGTTTCCGTTAAGTACATATCATCAACGTACTTGTTCTCATCCTTTTTTGTGCGCTTAGCAGCAGCAATAGCATGAATACAAGGAATCCTGTCAATGTCAAAAACGTAGCAAGTGCACTGCTTGTTTTCCAGGTGAACAATGTACTTCCGGGTTTCGTCCTTGACCTCAAACTCATATCGGTCCACTTGGAAAACATCAAGTTTCATTGCAGCATCATACCTTGCTATCATCTCCTTCACTACACGTGGTGTGACAAGATTTTTGTGTTTAGAAGCTTTTTCCCGACGTTCATGAAACCACGTTGTAAGAGTTAACCTAATGGTCTCAAGGAGAGAAATTATAGGCAACTCGCGAGGCAAGTTCAACATCGAATTCAGCGACTCTGCAATGTTGGTTGTCATAATATTGTACCGGTTCGCAGGTGCATAAGATCGAGCCCACTTTGCAAAATCAGAACCTTCTAAATAATCAGCTAATTTTGGGCTTCTTCTTCTTATGTCACTGAAGATTCCACAAAACTCATGACGAGTATAAGCATCAGCTGCAGCTTCTACTAGTGGCAACAATCCAGTTTTTCCAAACTTTGGTTTAATATTCCTCAAGAGATGAATTCGACAAATACCGTGATGTGCAAGTGGATAAATCATTGAAAGTGCTTTTGCAATGGCTGGAGCTCTATCTGAAACAAACACCAAATCAGACGCATCTGGGATCACACTTTTGAGCCCTCTAAAAAACCAAATCCACGCGTGTTCGTTTTCTGAGTCAACTATCCCAAATGCTAGAGGGTATAACGAAAAGTTACCGTCTTGTGCACTAGCTCCAAGCAACGTTCCCTTAAACTTTCCCTTGAGGAAAGTACCATCTACAGCAATCACTCTTCTCATAAGCTCAAAACCTCTTATCGATTGACCAAATGCAACAAAGGAGTATTTGAATTTTCCATTATCATCCAACTCAACATAAACCTTTGATCCAGGGTTTTTCTCATTAACCTGAAACAACCATTTTGAGAGGTTGTAATAGCTATCCTCAGGAGTCCCTCTTATCAAATTCTGGGCGTACTCTTTCACTTTCCAAGCTTGTTTGTAGTCAATGTGTACGCCATGGTCAATTCTGACTTGCTCCATAATTTGTTTTGGTTTGAGTCCATATTTCTTTTCTCCATAGTTGCTACAGAGTAAAGTGCCAAGAACTTTGGCAGAGGCTTGCCTATGGTTGGCATGTCTGTGTGTCGTATCACATGTATGTTTATGATTATACCTCTTCACCACAAAGTAATCAGAAGAAGGAAGCTTTGATGCACGCATCCTCCAGCTGCAATTGCCATCAACACAACCTAATATCGCCCTTGTCTTGTTTGACCAGAGAGACCTGAACTCAAACTTCCACTCTAATGCCCATTTTCTCATGTGAAGCATTAGCTCATCTTTGTTCTTAAAATGTCTGTTCACGTATAAATCATCAGAACCTCGGGTGGAATGTGATATACATATACTAGGAGGAGAAATATCTGGAGCAGGACGCAAAATATCAGCAGTTGAACATGTGCTTTTGTTTGCATCAGATGTTGAATTGCCACTTCCATTTGATCTATGAAGTTCCTACACAAATAAAGAGAGAAATTTGATATAACGTATTTAGGAAAGTCTTCTTAAATGAACAAGAAACAGATAAAAGGTTTCGTGTAGAGAGGAATTATGAAAGTACTATATTACCTCTTGGTATCCATGCGTAAATGAAGCATTCGAACATGTGTTGTTGTTTTGCTACACAAAGAAAGATACAAACGTATAAAAGAACCATTTAGGAACAAAAATAAAGTATTTCTGAAAGTCTTCCGAAATCTTCCGAAATGAACAAGAAACAGAAAAAGTATAATGAAGCAATCACATGAGAATTCCCGTAAGGAAGAATGTTGCATATATCAGTCACCTGAATCTGAATGTATCAGAAAAAGGTATCATGCAGAGAGGAATCTGAATTTAAATGAACAAGAAACAGGAAAAGGTATCATGCAGAGAGGATTTATGAAAGTACTATATTACCTGTTGATTTCCATGCGTAAATGAAGCATTCGAACATGTGTTGTTGTTTTGCTACACAAAGAAAGATACAAATGATGAAAATGATCATTTCTTGGAAATGAAACGCATAAAAGAACCATTTAGGAACAAAAATAAAGTATTTCTGAAAGTCTTCCGAAATCTTCCGAAATGAACAAGAAACAGAAAAAGTATAATGAAGCACTCACATGAGAATTCCCGTAAGGAAGAATGTTGCATATATCAGTCACCTGAATCTGAATGTATCAGAAAAAGGTATCATGCAGAGAGGAATCTGAATTTAAATGAACAAGAAACAGGAAAAGGTATCATGCAGAGAGGATTTATGAAAGTACTATATTACTTGTTGATTTCCATGCGTAAATGAAGCATTCGAACATGTGTTGTTGTTTTGCTACACAAAGAAAAATACAAATGATGAAAAAATGATCATTTCTTGGAAATGAAACGCATAAAAGAACCATTTAGGAACAAAAATAAAGTATTTCTGAAAGTCTTCCGAAATCTTCCGAAATGAACAAGAAACAGAAAAAGTATAATGAAGCACTCACATGAGAATTCCCGTAAGGAAGAATGTTGCATATATCAGTCACCTGGAGAAGAAAACATTAGATTAGAAGAAAACATTAGATTAAAAAGTAACTGAACTATAAAGTATGAAGCGAATATTTATAACGAAGCTAAGAAATAACGAAGCTAAGAATATATACTAACCGTTACATACAAAGGAATCAGTTCTGGATTTCCTTTTATGTTGTTGATGAAACTTCTTAGTTGGCGGTCGTTTTTAACAAACACAGGAGGAAATTTCTCTGCCATAAACCTCATCTTCAATGGGAGTCCATAGCTAAGTGCAGCATTACTAATTGAGCAGTCAATCTCAAAGTCTTCAACAACCATCTCAAACAAATCATTGTAATTGAGATTTTCATCAAACTCAAACATTGTTGATCCTCGTTTTGTATCCAATACAAATTCACACTGAAGATTTTCGTTTGTTCTCCACTCTCCACAGACACAATAAATCTCAACCATATTTCACAAGCGCAATATATCACCTTCCTAAGCGTACCAACAATGAAGTCCACGCCTGAACTCCATCAAAACACAGAGAATTCACACACTTAACTTAATCGATTCACTAATTCCGCCAAATCGATTGATTTCAATTGGATTTCGCATAAGCATTATACAAAACGAAACCGAGAATCGAAACCATAAAATCGAAACCGAGAATCGAAACCATAAAATCGAAACCGAGAATCGAAACCATAAAATCGAAACCGAGAATCGAAACCATAAAATACGAAACGATGAAATAGTTAAAAATGAACCTGCGATATTGAGCTGTGACGACGGCTGATAATTCCGGCGATGACGACGGCACAATCTTCACAGATAACCAGATCAATCGCCGGCGATGAATTTCTGGAAATTGAATACAGTCAAAGAAATTTCTAAAACTTACAATGTTAAATATCTCAAATCCTATGGGCAAAGTTGTCTTTTGCCTCTTTAATGAATGCTAATAATAGGGCTTTTTTATTAGGGTGCTAGTTTGGTGAGAAAGTTTTCAAAAAGTGCCATTTTGATCAATTTCTCAATATAAATCATATAATTTTTTTTTTTGGGTCACGATATAAAAATTTAAATTCAATTGTTACAAATAGATTCTCAAATAACCAAAATATGAGAAACCAAAGATCAAGAATATAGCAGGAGAAAAGAGAGTATAATTTCTTATACCATAGTAAAAATTTGATTATTTAAGAAATGGTAATCTATATATATTAAGTTAGCTTTGATCTCTTCTCACCATACCACATTATTCTCAACCTAAGTAATAAACATTAATACTAAAATAAAATACATACACATATAAAACAAAATAATAATAAAAAAAACCCAAACTTAAAAAAAAAAAAATCCAAAATATACATAAATCGGTGCTGTCAATTTGAGTTATTATCCACGGGGTCTTGTCCCGCCCACCGCCAGTCGGATACGGATCAGATCCGGGTCGAGAAATTTTAAGTTTTTTTTATTACCACTAGAGTATAGGGTATAGGGTATAGGGTTTAGGGTATAGGGTTTAGGGTATAGGGTATAGGGTATAGGGTATAAGGTATAGGGTATATAGGGTATAGGGTTTAGGGTATAGGGTATAGGGTATAGGGTATATGGTATAGGGTATAGGGTATAGGGTTTATGGTATAGGGTTTATGGTTTAGGGTTTATGGTTTAGGGTTTAGGGTTTAGGGTTTATGGTATAGGGTATAGGGTATAGGGTATAGGGTATAGGGTAGGGTATAGGCTATAGGGTATAGGGTATAGGGTTTAGGGTTTAGGGTATAGGGTATAGGGTATAGGGTATAGGGTATAGGGTATAGGGTATAGGGTATAGGGTATAGGGTATAGGGTATAGGGTTTAGGGTATAGGGTATAGGGTATAGGGTTTAGGGTTTAGGGTTTAGGGTATAGGGTTTAGGGTATAGGGTTTAGGGTATAGGGTTTAGG
>BSQW01000007.1:56287807-56374407 GCA_030161315.1 Eutrema japonicum | reverse complement strand
GAAGTTCATAGTTGGAAGACTAAGTGGATAACGTTATAATTGCATTAAAAGCTAGTCACATATAACCAAACACATTTCTGTTCAGTGCGAAATACAGTAAACAAAGCTCAAGAATTTGAAGAATGGGTGAAGTTACCAGGTCATATGAAATTACCATAGTGCCGCTCAAATTAGGAATTTTTAATGAGAGGTAACCTTGATTGATGTCAAGAGCCATTATTACCTTGGTAAAATCAGTGAAATTCAAAGAGATATTGAAAAAGAAAAACTGAAATCCAATCGATAAATTACCTGAAACTCGAGTTATACTTGCCGGAACCTTAGCCAATATTCTTCACAAATCCATCATATCCTTAAACGGAATCTACAATCCATCAAGCTATTCGATTGGAGAAGAAGAAACTTCTAAGAGAGATGATGAAGCAAAACCATACTATCAGATTAAGATATCACTTTACCTATGAGAGAGGATCGATTTCAAAGGTGTTAGGAAATAACGCCAAATTTCTGATCAATCAGAATTATGGAAACGATAAATCACACACAATTTGTTAACGGAGTTCGGCCAACTTTGCCTACGTCTCCGGACCTGCTGCAGATCTTTATTATTAACCGGGAATTTTACAAACACTCTCAACTCACACACGAACCCAAACTTATCCTTTCACAACTCAAGAATCAATGATTTTTGAGGACTTAGTCTCAGAGTGAAAGGAATAAATGATCAAGAAAATTACATATAATTTTCTTACAAAGAAAGATTATTTCTCTTGTTTTCTTTCTCTTGTTGAGATTTGGGATGATTTTGGGATCTTCTCCTTGCATCTGTATTTATACAAGATGAGGAGCCAACAAATGTTGACTTTCTAGTCTCCTTTTATGGGTGAACCAACCATTCACCTACCAAAATCCACTCCACCGTCCAAAACAAAAAACGTGTGTTTGACTAACAATCTCCCACTTGAAGACTGATTTCAATCTGTCTTCACACCTTGATCAATGCAGCAGGTCCTCTGAGCTTGTTACTCTAGCAAGCCAACTGAGGTTGCACACAACCTCAGCTTATCATACGCACAACCTTTGTTAGCATGTCTGCCGGATTCTTACTTCCTGGGATCTTTTCAAGCACCAACACATCATCTTCCAAAGCTGATCTGATGAAATGATACCGAAGTTGTATGTGCTTCGTCGAGCATGGTAAACTGGATTCTTTGCCAAATCAATGGCACTCTTACTATCACAATACAATACATTCTTCTCTTGGTCGCGACCTAGCTCTCGTAGAAATGATTGTAACCACATCATCCTTTGTTGCCTCTGTTACCGCCAACATACTCAGCTTCACAGCTTGATAGAGCTACAATTTTCTGCAACTTTGAAACCCAACAAATTGCAGTACCACCAAAGTGTAAGACATACCGGATGTGCTCTTCCTACTGTCAATGTCACCTCCATTGTCAGCATCAACATATCCCTGCAATCCCATCTCCAACTTCATGAAACACAACGATAAACTTGGATTTCCCTTCAGATACCTGAAAATCCACTTAACAGCTTCCCAATGTTCATTGCCGGGATTGCTCATAAACTGCTAACGACTCCCACTGCATGTGCAATGTCTGGCCTTGTACATACCATCGCGTACATCAGGCTGCCAATAGCAGAAGCATATGGGACTTTATCCATATATGCATATCGTCTTCAGTCACTGGGACTGATCTCTGGATAACCGAAAATGACTTGCCAGTGGAGTACTAACTGGCTTCGCGTCATCCATATTAAACCTCTTGAGGACTTTCTTCACATTACTCCTCTTGAGATAACTTAAGACCCTCCTTGCTTCTACTAATTCTCATCCCAAGAATTTGTCTTGCTTTCTCCCAGGTCTTTCATCGCAAACTCTTCTGAGAGTTTCGTCTTCAAGTTGTTGGATCTCATGCAAGTCTGCTCCCACTATAAGCATGTCATCAACATAAGGAGCAATATCAAGTAGGACTCTTCAAGCATCTTGAAATAACAACAGTGGTCAGCCTCACACCTCAAGAAACCAGCACCTCTGATGAAGCTGTCAAACCTTTTATACCACTGCCTTGGAGCTTGTTTCAAGCCATACAGACTCCTTTGAAGCTTACAGACTAGCTTTTCCTTTCCTTTGACCTCAAAGCCTTCGGGTTGCTTCATGTAGATTTCTTCATCCAAATCACCGTGAAGAAATGCTGTTTTTACATCCATCTGTTGAAGATGTAAGTCTTCCTTTGGCTACCAGGCCAAGAACAGTTCTAATTGTCACCAACTTGACTACAGGAGAGAAGATTTCTGTGTAGTCTATGCCTTCTTTTTTGTTGGAATCCCCTTCACAACAAGCCTCGCTCTTTATAACGCTTGCTTCCATCATGTTCTCATTCTCCATGCATTGCCTTCTTAATTCAGCTAACTCCCACGTGTGATTGGACATCAACGAGTCCATCTCATCGTTCATTGCAAGCTCCCACTTAATCGATTCATCAACTTGCATTGCCTCTTCATAACATTCAGGCTCACCTCTATCTGTGAGTAGAATGTAATTGAGAGATGGAGAAAATCTTACAGGTTTCTTGATGATTCTGTTTGACCGTCGCAACTCTGTAACTGGCGTATGTGGGATCTCTTCGGAATCATCATTCTCATCTGCCTCACTATTCTCTTCTTGAGAAATATGTTCTTCTAATGTTGTGGTATCCTGTTGCAACTCTGGTGCTTGGATATCTCCCAAATCAACAGCTACATACTCCTTCCTTTCTGAGTTTTCTTTTTGCTTATCCTTGTACAAGGCTCCTTCATTAAACATAAACATTCTTGCTGCGGATGATCTTCCGATTTTTGTCATCCAAAAACGGTAACCGAACTCCGTGTTACCATAACCAATGAAGTAACACTTCTTGGATTTTGCATCAAGTTACTTCTTGTTGCATTATCATCATGAACATAAGCTAGCAGCCAAACACTTTTAGATAAGAAAGATTTACTTTCTTTCCGCTCCAAACTGCTTCAGGGATCTTGAATCCCAATGGAACAGACGGTCCTCTGTTTATTAAGAAGGCTGCGGTATTGATTGCATCGCCCAAAATGTCTTAGGCAATCCACAATGCAATCTCATGCTCCTTGCACGCTCATTCAAGGTCTTGTTCATCCTTTCAGCTATTCCATTTTGTTGAGGCGTTCCAGGAATAGTCTTCACCATCTTTATCCCATTATCAGCGCAATATCTTCTGAACTCTTCGCTAATGTACTCTCCACCATTATCAGACCTTAGACACTTCAACTTGAGATTCGTCTCAATCTCAACCATGGCTTTCCATCTTTTGAAAACCGAGAACACTTCATACTTGTTCTTCATGAAGTAGACCCACACTTTCCTTGTGGTCATCATCAATAAAGGTCAATAGTAAGTACGAACCTCCTAGCGATGCGACAGATGCGGGTCCCCACACATCAGTGTGCACCAGCTCCAACTTCTCAGATTTTGGCTCTCTACCTTCTTTTGAGAAAACTAACCCGTTTCTGTTTTCCAAGGATGCAACTTTCACACATCTCATGATCCACCGTCTTCAGATCCGGAAGCACACCATTTGCTGCCAAAAGCTTCATGCCTTTCTCACTCATGTGTCCCAATCTACAATGCCACAACTTGGTTTGTTTGGCATTCTCTCGACAACAGCAACTGTATCTTAATAACTCATCGTCATATAAAGAGTGCCTTTTATGACCTTTAGCAACCACCATAGAACCTTTCTTTACTCTTCCAGGCTCCACCACCAAAATTGACAATGTGCCCTGTATCATCAAGTTGTCCTACTGAGATCAGATTTCGCATCAACTTTGGCACATGTCTAACCTTTGTGATCTTCCACACGCGTCCATCTGACATCTTCAAGTTGATATCTCCAATACCAACTATGTCCAAAGGTAAACCATCGGCTAGATATACCTTTCCATAATTTCCAGCAACATAATTCTCCATAATGTTGTGGTGTGGTGTGGTGTGGAATGATGCTCCAGAGTCAAGAACCCAAGAATCGATCGGGCTATCAACATAGGAGATCGATGCTTTGGCGGTGTTTACAGCTGCATCATGAGCTTCAAGTTTTTTCGGAGAATCAACAGATACTACCAATGCATCAGCAATTTCATGGGTGACTGCATTGGCTCCGCCTCCCTTGTTGTCTTCCTTCTTCGGTGGTGCCCAACAATTCTTTTTGATGTGGCCTGTCTTTCCACAATTCCAGCATTCAGTAGGCTGCTTGAATTTGGAATGACTTCTTCCATTCCTTGACTTTAATCTGCCTCTATTTCGGTTGTTTCTGTCTTGGTTTCTGCCTCTGTTTTCCACATTGAAAGCAGAGCTCGTTGATGTTTCGCCAGAGTCTATCCTACGAACTTCTTCCGCAAGGATACGATCTCGAACATCATTAAATTTAAGCTTTTGAGTACCCACAGAATTACTAACCGCTGCCCTCATTGGCTCCCAACTATTTGGCAGAGATGCCAGCAAAATCAATGCTCGCACTTCATCATCAAACTCAATTTCAACTGATGATAATTGGTTGACAATCGTGTTGAACTCGTTCACATGTGCTGCAACAGGGCCACCTTCTTCCATCTTCAAGTGGAAGAGTTTCTTCATGAGAAATACCTTGTTATTTGCAGAAGGTTTCTCATACATATCCGAGAGAACTTTCATGAGCCCTTCTGTGGTCTTCTCCTTCGCAACGTTGTGAGCAACGTTTTTCGACAGTGTTAAACCTAATAACACCCAGAACCTGTCTGTCAAGGAGATCCCACTCTTCCTGATCCATCTTCTCAGGTTTCTTGCTCAGTGGTTGATGAAGCTTCCTTCCGTACAGATAATCCTCGATTTTGCATTCTCCAGAATGCATAATCTGTACCGTCAAATTTCCCGATACCGTGTGCTGAACCATCTTCGCCTCCCATCGTTTCTGATTATTTTTTGCGAATCACCGTGTATTTGAACACCTCCGTCGACAAACCGATGTCACCGACAAAATTTCACTGTTCACGAATTCACTGTTCACGTGAACAGTAACCTCGCAAGAAATTTGACCGAGATCACCCAACCCGCGCTCTGATACCAGTTGTTAGGAAATAACGCCAAATTTCTGATCAATCAGAATTATGGAAACGATAAATCACACACAAATTTGTTAACGGAGTTCGGCCAACTTTGCCTACGTCTCCGGACCTGCTGCAGATCTTTTATTATTAACGGGAATTTTACAACACTCTCAACTCACACACGAACCCAAACTTATCCTTTCACAACTCAAGAATCAATGATTTTTGAGGACTTAGTCTCAGAGTGAAAAGGAATAAATGATCAAGAAAATTACATATAATTTTCTTACAAAGAAAGATTATTTCTCTTGTTTTCTTTCTCTTGTTGAGATTTGGGATGATTTTGGATCTTCTCTTGCATCTGTATTTATACAAGATGAGGAGCCAACAAATGTTGACTTTCTAGTCTCCTTTTATGGTGAACCAACCATTCACCTACCAAAATCCACTCCACCGTCCAAAACAAAAAACGTGTGTTTGACTAACAAAAGGCGAAATTAGCAAGAAACTTCGATGAATTCTCAGATGTTCTTTATTTATAAATATTGATATTGGTAAAACAAGTTTAGTCGGTTCGGTTAAGGAAATAGCTTTATCAAACGATGTCTTTTTGTAGTGTAGTTTTACAGGTGGAATAGTTTCTTCCCCAGTTGAGCTCGTTTTTTCGAAACCCTTTTTCGAAAACATATTATTATGACTTCATGTTCTTGGCTTAATTTGATTGAAAATGTATGAAAACATATTCTCGGATGACTTGGTAAACACATTACTGTTACCAAAAATTCTATAATCTAATTTCTCTATAACTAACATAACATTGTGCACAACAAACTTCAGTCCTTACTTTGCCCTATTCTGCATCTCTAGCTAGGTGTGACCAATAATTGATCTATTCGCTTTGTATCCCAATAATGGATCAGTTAATCTATCACAGTTTTTCACGATTAAATTTTGATATTCTCAAACATTTTTTGCAATTTGTAGACAAAAACGTTAAAAAAATAATAATGTGGTAGCCATTGAGATAGGGTAGTTAAGCTAGTGTGTGTATAGTGTAGACTCTATAGAGCATGTGATAAAAGAAGTTTGTAGTGCCAAATAGTAGAAAAACTAGTATTTAAGGGAGTCTTGTTTCATCACTACAAGCTTCTAATTATATAAGTGTTTTCATTACATACCTTTCGTGATCAAACAAGTAATCAATCAAAAGATGGACGGCAAACTGTGATTTTAAGTGTGCTCATAATAAGCTGGTCATGGCCCAAATTCAAGTAGAAGCAAAGACCTGCTGCCCTACCGCGATTATTAAAGACAGGTATAATAAATGCCGTGCGGTAGGATACTCCATTGAGGTTTGTAAACAACTCGGTGATTGCAGAACTATACCGCTACTGACTGCCCTAGTGATTTTCCCTTTCCTACTGTCGACAAATATGGTAAATTGAACTCACTGTAATATTGTATTTATTCATGTGCTTTTTTTTTTTTATGTCAGTTGTTACAAGATGTACATCAATATTTCATACTTGATACAATTTAATTGTATTTTGATTTTTGACTCAAGTTGCTTCTGTCAATGAATACTGCAAATTGGTTGCACATCCTCTGTATGCGGTGCCATGACCACTCTTCAGAAATCTGGTAAACCTGCAAGTGAAATTATGAATGGAGCGGTTGAAGAATGTACCGAGGGATGTTCTACTCTCTGCACCGAGGGAATCAAAACCGTACTTGAAACTGCCTAAACAAGCATATCCCCGAGGATACCACATCTCGATGAAGGGTGGTTATCTTTCGAAGTGTTGTTTTCCCTGCTTTCAATAATGGTCGTGTATGTGACAAAAAAAAATGATCCGACTCTGTGTATGTAGTAGAAGGTTGACGATCCCTAGACTGTGTATGCCTTGTACTTCATATTATCTAAATAAATAATAACGAGTTGTCTTTATTAATTTTCTTCTCTGCACTATTTTGTTTTAGAGTTTTAAAGAATAAGAACAGAACGAGAAAACAGAACGGGAAAAGAAAACAAGAAAGAACACACGCGAATTTAAAGGATGTGACGGCAACCTACTCACCCTTCGGGATCCTTCCCGGAAAATCCACTACAAACCGGAGAAGATGATACAGTTTCTCTCTCTCTCACCGAAAACGAATACAAGAGATCCAAGAATCTGTCAATCACTTGTCACCCACAAGCGAAACTGCTCCTTAAGCTTATATATCTTCACCAATTCGTAACCAACCTCAGGACTGTTAACGGAAATAACAGAGCAATTTGTGACCTTCGACCGTAAGCGCAGAAACGACGCCGTCTTCAGTAATAGCAAATGGGCCAGACCCGAATTAACGAAGCCCACTCGTGAACAAATCTTGAATTCTCAACCAACATCCTTCCATTGTATGTAGCTCTGTTTTAAACCTACGTGCTACTTTTACTTTGTCCACAATTTTTGGGCTTCTCCCTCAATTGATTGAGTTACATATACTGGTTTGACCAGTATTGAATCAAACAAAATTAGATCTTCACATTCCACTCAAATCAAAAGTAGACTTAATCTAAATACGATTTCTATGGACCTCACGCATTTTCCAACGAGGATCAAAACTACGAACTCGTAAAAACATGTGGGAGGAGACTCGTGATTTTACCTTCCGGGAGATTTGTATTGGTCTTCCATTTGACCCATACACAAACAAAGGAAGAATCTCCTCACACATCATCTGATAGAACCCGTCACGACCGAATGAGACATTTAAATTTATAGGGTTTGAACGACCAAATGTTTCAGCTTCTCTGCTGGATCCCTGAGTGGAATTTGTTTATCAAAACGCTTGAGATTATGTTTAATTACCACGAAGTAAGAGGCAATGAGTGGATAATGCCAATTTATTGAAATGTAGCCGGGAAGACGAGGAGACAGCGGCTCTTCAAAAGAGAGGTGATTAGTTACATGAAACTGTCAAGAGAAGAGGAGGAGACGATGAGTTTCACTTGGAAACATAACAGAAAAGAGGAAGAGGAGGCGACAACTTCTTTGTTTCTCCAAGGGACCGGTGTCACCCTCTCCACTGATGACGTGGCGGAAAGATGGAGAGGGTTCACCTAAATTCATATATATGATATAGAGTTATATGATAAAAAGTAATTAAAAAAACAAAACAAAATTAGACTTCTCCTAACACTTTTACTAAAGAAAAAACAATTTTTAAGGTTAATAGTTTTTAAATTTTATGTGTATGGCCCCCGCCGGTGGTGTAGTAGCTTGTGGAGGGCATAAGCTAGGTCACCAGCAGGGCGGAGATGTTGAAGAAGAGGAGGTGACGGACGTTGCTGTTGAAGTTGGCGGTGCAAGACTAAATCATATATGTATATCTTTAACGAATCAACAATGCACTACATGCAACGTAAATATATACTCACAATTTTTAACATCTTAAACCCATTTTTTTACTAATTGTAAACATCAGTTTGCGTTTGGCTGAATTTTGTAAAAATATTTTAAGATCGAAAAGAATAAAAATTATTATATTTCAAAATGTCATTTTTTTTTTCTCTTTTTTGTTTTTTCACAAATGCAAAGTTGGAGTTTGAAACGAATCAACGATGTGATTAGTATATTTTGTCTAAATGTTAAATTTTATACTAATTTTAAGATTTGTGACAGCAGTTACAAAGATAATTTAGAAAATAGAAAAATCGAAAACTACAAACAAAGGCAAAGAACAACAGGAAATAAAGAAACATACAACGAACAAGCAAAATCAGCACCGATTCCAAACACAAAACTCGGACATTTGAATAAAGAAACATACAACTGCAAATGCAAATGTCCGAGTTTTATGTTTGGAATCGGTGTGCTGATTTTGCTTGTTCGTTGTATGTTTCTTTATTTCCTGTTGTTCTTTGCCTTTGTTTGTAGTTTTCGATTTTTCTATTTTCTAAATTATCTTTGTAACTGCTGTAACAAATCTTAAAATTAGTATAAAATTTAACATTTAGACAAAATATACTAATCACATCGTTGATTCGTTTCAAACTCCAACTTTGCATTTGTGAAAAAACAAAAAAGAGAACAAAAAATTGACATTTTGAAATATAATAATTTTTATTCTTTTCGATCTTAAAATATTTTTACAAAATTCAGCCAAACACAAACTGATGTTTACAATTAGTAAAAAAATGGGTTTAAGATGTTAAAAATTGTGAGTATATATTTACGTTGCATGTAGTGCATTGTTGATTCGTTAAAGATATACGTATATGATTTAGTCTTGCACCGCCGACTTCAACAGCAACGTCCGTCACCTCCTCTTCTTCAACATCTCCGCCCTGCTGGTGACCTAGCTTATGCCCTCCACAAGCTACTACACCGCCGGCGGGGGCCATACACATAAAATTTAAAAACTATTAACCTTAAAAAATTGTTTTTTTTTTAGCAAAAGTGTTGGGAGAAGTCTAATTTTGTTTTGTTTTTTTAATTACTTTTTATCATATAACTCTATATCATATATATGAATTTAGGTGAACCCTCTCCATCTTTCCGCCACGTAATCAGTGGAGAGGGTGACACCGGTCCCTTGGAGAAACAAAGAAGTTGTCGCCTCCTCTTCCTCTTTTCTGTTATGTTTCCAAGTGAAACTCATCGTCTCCTCCTCTTCTCTTGACAGTTTCATGTAACTAATCACCTCTCTTTTGAAGAGCCGCTGTCTCCTCGTCTTCCCGGCTACATTTCAATAAATTGGCATTATCCACTCATTGCCTCTTACTTCGTGGTAATTAAACATAATCTCAAGCGTTTTGATAAACAAATTCCACTCAGGGATCCAGCAGAGAAGCTGAAACATTTGGTCGTTCAAACCCTATAAATTTAAATGTCTCATTCGGTCGTGACGGGTTCTATCAGATGATGTGTGAGGAGATTCTTCCTTTGTTTGTGTATGGGTCAAATGGAAGACCAATACAAATCTCCTGGAAGGTAAAATCACGAGTCTCCTCCCACATGTTTTTACGAGTTCGTAGTTTTGATCCTCGTTGGAAAATGCGTGAGGTCCATAGAAATCGTATTTAGATTAAGTCTACTTTTGATTTGAGTGGAATGTGAAGATCTAATTTTGTTTGATTCAATACTGGTCAAACCAGTATATGTAACTCAATCAATTGAGGGAGAAGCCCAAAAATTGTGGACAAAGTAAAAGTAGCACGTAGGTTTAAAACAGAGCTACATACAATGGAAGGATGTTGGTTGAGAATTCAAGATTTGTTCACGAGTGGGCTTCGTTAATTCGGGTCTGGCCCATTTGCTATTACTGAAGACGGCGTCGTTTCTGCGCTTACGGTCGAAGGTCACAAATTGCTCTGTTATTTCCGTTAACAGTCCTGAGGTTGGTTACGAATTGGTGAAGATATATAAGCTTAAGGAGCAGTTTCGCTTGTGGGTGACAAGTGATTGACAGATTCTTGGATCTCTTGTATTCGTTTTCGGTGAGAGAGAGAGAGAAACTGTATCATCTTCTCCGGTTTGTAGTGGATTTTCCGGGAAGGATCCCGAAGGGTGAGTAGGTTGCCGTCACATCCTTTAAATTCGCGTGTGTTCTTTCTTGTTTTCTTTTCCCGTTCTGTTTTCTCGTTCTGTTCTTATTCTTTTAAACTCTAAAACAAAATAGTGCAGAGAAGAAAATTAATAAAGACAACTCGTTATTATTTATTTAGATAATATGAAGTACAAGGCATACACAGTCTAGGGATCGTCAACCTTCTACTACATACACAGAGTCGGATCATTTTTCTTTGTCACATACACGACCATTATTGAAAGCAGGGAAAACAACACTTCGAAAGATAACCACCCTTCATCGAGATGTGGTATCCTCGGGGATATGCTTGTTTAGGCAGTTTCAAGTACGGTTTTGATTCCCTCGGTGCAGAGAGTAGAACATCCCTCGGTACATTCTTCAACCGCTCCATTCATAATTTCACTTGCAGGTTTACCAGATTTCTGAAGAGTGGTCATGGCACCGCATACAGAGGATGTGCAACCCAATTTGCAGTATTCATTGACAGAAGCACCTTGAGTCAAAAATCAAAATACAATTAAATTGTATCAAGTATGAAATATTGATGTACATCTTGTAACAACTGACATAAAAAAAAAAAAGCACATGAATAAATACAATATTACAGTGAGTTCAATTTACCATATATGTCGACAGTAGGAAAGGGAAAATCACTAGGGCAGTCAATAGTTCTGCAATCACCGAGTTCTTTACAAACCTCAATGGAGTTTCCTACCGCACGGCATTTATTATACCTGTCTTTAGTAATCGCGGTAGGGCAGCAGGTCTTTGCTTCTACTTGAATTTGGGCCATGACCAGGCTTATTATGAGCACACTTAAAATCACAGTTTTGCCGTCCATCTTTTGATTGATTACTTGTTTGATCACGAAAGGTATGTAATGAAAACACTTATATAATTAGAAGCTTGTAGTGATGAAACAAGACTCCCTTAAATACTAGTTTTTCTACTATTTGGCACTACAAACTTCTTTTATCACATGCTCTATAGAGTCTACACTATACACACACTAGCTTAACTACCCTATCTCAATGGCTACCACATTATTATTTTTTTAACGTTTTTGTCTACAAATTGCAAAAAATGTTTGAGAATATCAAAATTTAATCGTGAAAAACTGTGATAGATTAACTGATCCATTATTGGGAATACAAAGCGAATAGATCAATTATTGGTCACACCTAGCTAGAGATGCAGAATAGGGCAAAGTAAGGACTGAAGTTTGTTGTGCACAATGTTATGTTAGTTATAGAGAAATTAGATTATAGAATTTTTGGTAACAGTAATGTGTTTACCAAGTCATCCGAGAATATGTTTTCATACATTTTCAATCAAATTAAGCCAAGAACATGAAGTCATAATAATATGTTTTCGAAAAAGGGTTTCGAAAAAAACGAGCTCAACTGGGGAAGAAACTATTCCACCTGTAAAACTACACTACAAAAAAACATGGTTTGATAAAGCTATTTCCTTAACCGAACCGACTAAACTTGTTTTACCAATATCAATATTTATAAATAAAGAACATCTGAGAATTCATCGAAGTTTCTTGCTAATTTCGCCTTTTGTTAGTCAAACACACGTTTTTTGTTTTGGACGGTGGAGTGGATTTTGGTAGGTGAATGGTTGGTTCACCCATAAAAGGAGACTAGAAAGTCAACATTTGTTGGCTCTTCATCTTGTATAAATACAGATGCAAGAAGAAGATCCAAAATCATCCCAAATCTCAACAAGAGAAAGAAAACAAGAGAAATAATCTTTCTTTGTAAGAAAATTATATGTAATTTTCTTGATCATTTATTCCTTTTCACTCTGAGACTAAGTCCTCAAAAATCATTGATTCTTGAGTTGTGAAAGGATAAGTTTGGGTTCGTGTGTGAGTTGAGAGTGTTGTAAAATTCCCGGTTAATAATAAAAGATCTGCAGCAGGTCCGGAAACGTAGGCAAAGTTGGCCGAACTCCGTTAACAAATTGTGTGTGATTTATCGTTTCCATAATTCTGATTGATCAGAAATTTGGCGTTATTTCCTAACAACTGGTATCAGAGCGCGGGTTGGGTGATCTCGGTCAAATTTCTTGCGAGGTTACTGTTCACGTGAACAGTGAATTCGTGAACAGTGAAATTTTGTCGGTGACATCGGTTTGTCGACGGAGGTGTTCAAATACACGGTGATTCGCAAAAAATAATCAGAAACGATGGGAGGCGAAGATGGTTCAGCACACGGTATCGGGAAATTTGACGGTACAGATTATGCATTCTGGAGAATGCAAATCGAGGATTATCTGTACGGAAGGAAGCTTCATCAACCACTGAGCAAGAAACCTGAGAAGATGGATCAGGAAGAGTGGGATCTCCTTGACAGACAGGTTCTGGGTGTTATTAGGTTAACACTGTCGAAAAACGTTGCTCACAACGTTGCGAAGGAGAAGACCACAGAAGGGCTCATGAAAGTTCTCTCGGATATGTATGAGAAACCTTCTGCAAATAACAAGGTATTTCTCATGAAGAAACTCTTCCACTTGAAGATGGAAGAAGGTGGCCCTGTTGCAGCACATGTGAACGAGTTCAACACGATTGTCAACCAATTATCATCAGTTGAAATTGAGTTTGATGATGAAGTGCGAGCACTGATTTTGCTGGCATCTCTGCCAAATAGTTGGGAGCCAATGAGGGCAGCGGTTAGTAATTCTGTGGGTACTCAAAAGCTTAAATTTAATGATGTTCGAGATCGTATCCTTGCGGAAGAAGTTCGTAGGATAGACTCTGGCGAAACATCAACGAGCTCTGCTTTCAATGTGGAAAACAGAGGCAGAAACCAAGACAGAAACAACCGAAATAGAGGCAGATTAAAGTCAAAGAATGGAAGAAGTCATTCCAAATTCAAGCAGCCTACTGAATGCTGGAATTGTGGAAAGACAGGCCACATCAAAAAGAATTGTTGGGCACCACCGAAGAAGGAAGACAACAAGGGAGGCGGAGCCAATGCAGTCACCCATGAAATTGCTGATGCATTGGTAGTATCTGTTGATTCTCCGAAAAAACTTGAAGCTCATGATGCAGCTGTAAACACCGCCAAAGCATCGATCTCCTATGTTGATAGCCCGATCGATTCTTGGGTTCTTGACTCTGGAGCATCATTCCACACCACACCACACCACAACATTATGGAGAATTATGTTGCTGGAAATTATGGAAAGGTATATCTAGCCGATGGTTTACCTTTGGACATAGTTGGTATTGGAGATATCAACTTGAAGATGTCAGATGGACGCGTGTGGAAGATCACAAAGGTTAGACATGTGCCAAAGTTGATGCGAAATCTGATCTCAGTAGGACAACTTGATGATACAGGGCACATTGTCAATTTTGGTGGTGGAGCCTGGAGAGTAAGAAAGGTTCTATGGTGGTTGCTAAAGGTCATAAAAGAGGCACTCTTTATATGACGATGAGTTATCAAGATACAGTTGCTGTTGTCGAGAATGCCAAACAAACCAAGTTGTGGCATTGTAGATTGGGACACATGAGTGAGAAAGGCATGAAGCTTTTGGCAGCAAATGGTGTGCTTCCGGATCTGAAGACGGTGGATCATGAGATGTGTGAAAGTTGCATCCTTGGAAAACAGAAACGGGTTAGTTTCTCAAAAGAAGGTAGAGAGCCAAAATCTGAGAAGTTGGAGCTGGTGCACACTGATGTGTGGGGACCCGCATCTGTCGCATCGCTAGGAGGTTCGTACTACTATGTGACCTTTATTGATGACTCCACAAGGAAAGTGTGGGTCTACTTCATGAAGAACAAGTATGAAGTGTTCTCGGTTTTCAAAAGATGGAAAGCCATGGTTGAGATTGAGACGAATCTCAAGTTGAAGTGCCTAAGGTCTGATAATGGTGGAGAGTACATTAGCGAAGAGTTCAGAAGATATTGCGCTGATAATGGGATAAAGATGGTGAAGACTATTCCTGGAACGCCTCAACAAAATGGAATAGCTGAAAGGATGAACAGAACCTTGAATGAGCGTGCAAGGAGCATGAGATTGCATTGTGGATTGCCTAAGACATTTTGGGCGGATGCAATCAATACCGCAGCCTTCTTAATAAACAGAGGACCGTCTGTTCCATTGGGATTCAAGATCCCTGAAGCAGTTTGGAGCGGAAAGAAAGTAAATCTTTCTTATCTAAAAGTGTTTGGCTGCTTAGCTTATGTTCATGATGATAATGCTACAAGAAGTAAACTTGATGCAAAATCCAAGAAGTGTTACTTCATTGGTTATGGTAACACGGAGTTCGGTTACCGGTTTTGGGATGACAAAAATCGGAAGATCATCCGCAGCAAGAATGTTGTGTTTAATGAAGGAGCCTTGTACAAGGATAAGCAAAAAGAAAACTCAGAAAGGAAGGAGTATGTAGCTGTTGATTTGGGAGATATCCAAGCACCAGAGTTGCAACAGGATACCACAACATTAGAAGAACATATTTCTCAAGAAGAGAATAGTGAGGCAGATGAGAATGATGATTCCGAAGAGATCCCACATACGCTAGTTACAGAGTTGCGACGGTCAAACAAAATCATCAAGAAACCTGTAAGATTTTCTCCATCTCTCAATTACATTCTACTCACAGATAGAGGTGAGCCTGAATGTTATGAAGAGGCAATGCAAGTTGATGAATCGATTAAGTGGGAGCTTGCAATGAACGATGAGATGGACTCGTTGATGTCCAATCACACGTGGGAGTTAGCTGAATTAGAAGAACATGATGGAAGCAAGCGTTATAAAGCGAGGCTTGTTGTGAAGGGATTCCAACAAAAAGAAGGCATAGACTACACAGAAATCTTCTCTCCTGTAGTCTAGTTGGTGACAATTAGAACTGTTCTTGGCCTGGTAGCAAAGGAAGACTTACATCTTCAACAGATGGATGTAAAAACAGCATTTCTTCACGGTGATTTGGATGAAGAAATCTACATGAAGCAACCCGAAGGCTTTGAGGTCAAAGGAAAGGAAAAGCTAGTCTGTAAGCTTCAAAGGAGTCTGTATGGCTTGAAACAAGCTCCAAGGCAGTGGTATAAAAGGTTTGACAGCTTCATCAGAGGTGCTGGTTTCTTGAGGTGTGAGGCTGACCACTGTTGTTATTTCAAGAGGCTTGAAGAGTCCTACTTGATATTGCTCCTGTATGTTGATGACATGCTTATAGTGGGAGCAGACTTGCATGAGATCAACAACTTGAAGACGAAACTCTCAGAAGAGTTTGCGATGAAAGACCTGGGAGAAGCAAGACAAATTCTTGGGATGAGAATTAGTAGAAGCAAGGAGGGTCTTAAGTTATCTCAAGAGGAGTATGTGAAGAAAGTCCTCAAGAGGTTTAATATGGATGACGCGAAGCCAGTTAGTACTCCACTGGCAAGTCATTTTCGGTTATCCAGAGATCAGTCCCCAGTGACTGAAGACGATATGGCATATATGGATAAAGTCCCATATGCTTCTGCTATTGGCAGCCTGATGTACGCGATGGTATGTACAAGGCCAGGCATTGCACATGCAGTGGGAGTCGTTAGCAGGTTTATGAGCAATCCCGGCAATGAACATTGGGAAGCTGTTAAGTGGATTTTCAGGTATCTGAAGGGAAATCCAAGTTTATCGTTGTGTTTCATGAAGTTGGAGATGGGATTGCAGGGATATGTTGATGCTGACAATGGAGGTGACATTGACAGTAGGAAGAGCACATCCGGGTATGTCTACACTTTTGGTGGTACTGCAATTTGTTGGGTTTCAAAGTTGCAGAAAATTGTAGCTCTATCAAGCTGTGAAGCTGAGTATGTTGCGGTAACAGAGGCAACAAAGGAGATGATGTGGTTACAATCATTTCTACGAGAGCTAGGTCGCGACCAAGAGAAGAATGTATTGTACTGTGATAGTAAGAGTGCCATTGATTTGGCAAAGAATCCAGTTTACCATGCTCGGACGAAGCACATACAACTTCGGTATCATTTCATCAGATCAGCTTTGGAAGATGATGTGTTGGTGCTTGAAAAGATCCCAGGAAGTAAGAATCCGGCAGACATGCTAACAAAGGTTGTGCCGTATGATAAGCTGAGGTTGTGTGCAACCTCAGTTGGCTTGCTAGAGTAACAAGCTCAGAGGACCTGCTGCATTGATCAAGGTGTGAAGACAGATTGAAATCAGTCTTCAAGTGGGAGATTGTTAGTCAAACACACTTTTTTTGTTTTGGACGGTGGAGTGGATTTTGGTAGGTGAATGGTTGGTTCACCCATAAAAGGAGACTAGAAAGTCAACATTTGTTGGCTCCTCATCTTGTATAAATACAGATGCAAGGAGAAGATCCAAAATCATCCCAAATCTCAACAAGAGAAAGAAAACAAGAGAAATAATCTTTCTTTGTAAGAAAATTATATGTAATTTTCTTGATCATTTATTCCTTTTCACTCTGAGACTAAGTCCTCAAAAATCATTGATTCTTGAGTTGTGAAAGGATAAGTTTGGGTTCGTGTGTGAGTTGAGAGTGTTGTAAAATTCCCGGTTAATAATAAAAGATCTGCAGCAGGTCCGGAGACGTAGGCAAAGTTGGCCGAACTCCGTTAACAAATTGTGTGTGATTTATCGTTTCCATAATTCTGATTGATCAGAAATTTGGCGTTATTTCCTAACACCTTTGAAATCGATCCTCTCTCATAGGTAAAGTGATATCTTAATCTGATAGTATGGTTTGCTTCATCTCTCTCTTAGAAGTTTCTTCTTCTCCAATCGAATAGCTTGATGGATTGTAGATTCCGTTTAAGGATATGATGGATTTGTGAAGAATATTGGCTAAGGTTTCCGGCAAGTATAACTCGAGTTTCAGGTAATTTTCGATTGGATTTCAGTTTTTCTTTTTCAATATCTCTTTGAATTTCACTGATTTTACCAAGGTAATAATGGCTCTTGACATCAATCAAGGTTACCTCTCATTAAAAATTCTAATTTGAGCGGCACTATGGTAATTTCATATGACCTTGTAACTTCACCCATTCTTCAAATTCTTGAGCTTTGTTTACTGTATTTCGCACTGAACAGAAATGTGTTTGGTTATATGTGACTAGCTTTTAATGCAATTATAACGTTATCCACTTAGTCTTCCAACTATGAACTTCACCTCGAAGATGGTGAGTGCTTATTCTGAATAATAATATCTCTCATCATCATTATGTGCTTTTAGAGTATGAGTGATGATTTATACTCTTTGATTGCAGTTTATTCTGATGGAGGAGTTCTATTCTTTATCGATCCTCCTAGTGACGATCCAAATGGATACGTCACTACAAGAAAACACGCGATTTGCGATGGCAAAATCCGTTGCAAATCCGTCGCAAATCAGGTTTTGCGATGGATTTGCGAGGACCATCAATCCGTCGCAAATCACTCGACGCAAATCAAAATTCCTCGCAAATCCGTCGCAAATTTGCGAGGGACTGTTTCCGTCGCAAATTTGCGAGGGACAGTTTTCGTCGCAAATTTGCAACAGACAGTGTCCGTCGCAAATTTGCAAGGTACAGTTTCCGTCGCAAATTTGCAAGGGACAGTTTCCGTCGCAAATTTGCAAGGGAATTGCTACGGATCCTTTTATGATTATAATTATAATCCTCGCAATTCCATTGCAATTTTGTGAGGGAATTGCTATGGATTCTAATTATAATAAAATAAAATAAAAATATGAAATTTGATAATAATATGATTATAATTTATAATTTAATTTTAAAATAAAATGAAATCCAAAATTTAAATGTTATGATTAAATTAAAAAAAAATTATATTCAAAGAAAATAAAATACATAATTGTTCTAAAATAAAACAAAAAAATTTAAAATACATAATTATTATAACACAATCTACATTCAATCTAAAATTAAACACAAACACTAAAATACTAACACAAACAATAAAATCAAACAACTAATCTAATCTAATCTCCTCTAATTTTAATCTTTACATTTTACCACACAAAAAAAATAATAATCAACATCTACATTCATCAACCAAAATTTGGAGGAGGAGGAGGATGATGAGTCGCGGAAGGAGGAGGAGGGCTCGCCGGAGGAGGAGGAGGAGGATGAGTCGCGGAAGGAGGAGGAGGAGGAGGAGGAAGGGGTCGCGGAAGGAGGAGGAGGAGTTTCCGGGCTCACGGAAGGAGGAGGAGGAGGGAACACCGGAGTTTATCCCTGAAGTCGCCGGAGGAGGAGGAGGCATCACCGGATTTTGTGAAGATTTTGCACATTTGAGTGAGGGGAGAAGAAAGCAAGTCGATACTATAAAGAAGAATAAGCAATGGATTTGCAACGGAATTGCAAGGGATCCGTCGCAAATCCATCGCAATTTGGGAGGCCCACTAAAAATTGGCGGTTTAATTTTGGCCAAATTTTCGTGAAAAATTTCCAACAAAAAATTCAAAACAATTCATTTTGCGATGGATTTGTGAGGGATTTGCGACGGCTCCCTCGCAAATCCATTGCAAATCGTGGATATATTTTTTAATTGTTTTTAGAGTTTAGGGTTTAAAAAATATTAGGGTTTTAGGGTTTAAAAAATATTCCGAATCAACACTTCTACGGGAATGAGAATTGAAAAAATTATTTTAGAACAATTATCTATTTTAATTTATTTTTTGTTTTATTTTAGAACAATCATGTATTTTAGTTTTCTTTGAATATCTAATATTTAATTTAATCATAAATTTTAAATTTCGTATTTTCGTTTTATTTTAAAATTAAATTATAAATTATAAATTATAAATTATAAATTATAAATTATAAATTATAAATTATAATCATAATATTATCAAATTTCAGATTTATTTTTATTTTATTATAATTAGGGTCCATCGCAAATCCCTCGCAAATTTGCAATGGATTTGTAACGGATCCTTGATTTGCGATGGATTTGCGACGGATCCATCGCAAATCCATAGCAACTTTGCAACGGATTTGCGATGGATCCTTGATTTGCAATGGATTTGCGACGGGTCCATCGCAAATCCGTTGCAAATTCATGAGATTTAGTTTTTAAGGTTTAGGGTTTAGGGTATACGTTTTATTATCATAATAAAGTTTACGGTTTATAATCTCATAGTTTATAATCTCATAAGAGTCATGATCATAAGCATATTTTCCGAAAATATAATAATTTTGATGGTATGAGCAATGTTGAACTTCTATATATATTTATAAACAACATATACGGATATATGACGTTTTATCATACAGAGACATTTTCAAATATTTGCGGTTTATGAATGCACATCATTAAATAACTTTAGAAATCTGATTTTTTGAGATTCACTTTTAAAACCGTTAGACACGTGTCACGATTTTTCACTTGGCGGAATTAAGGAATGAATCCCTAGCAATTCCATTGCAAATTTGCAACGGATTTGCGATGGATCCTTGATTTGCGATGGATTTGCGATGGATCCATCGCAAATCCATAGCAAATTTGCAACGGATTTGCGATGGATCCTTGATTTTCGAAGGATCCATCGCAAATCCGTTGCAAATTCATGAGATTTAGTTTTTAATGTTTAGGGTTTAGGGTATACGTTTTATTATCATAATAAAGTTTACGGTTTATAATCTCATGGTTTATAATCTCATAAGAGTCATGATCATAAGCATATTTTCCGAAAATATAATAATTTTGATGGTACAAGCAATGTTGAACTTCTATATATATTCATAAACAATATATACGGATATAGGACGTTTTATCATACGGAGACATTTCCAAATATTCGCAGTTTATGAATGCACATTATTAAATAACTTTAGAAATCTGATTTTTTGAGATTCACTTTTAAAACCGTTAGACACGTGTCACGATTTTTCCCTTGCCGAAATTAAGGAATGAATCCCTATCCCTAGCAATTTCATTGCAAATTTGCAACAGATTTGCGATGGATCCTTGATTTGCGATGGATTTGCGACGGATCCATCGCAAATCCATAGCAAATTTGCAACGGATTTGCGATGGATCCTTGATTTGCGATGGATTTGCGACGGATCCATCGCAAATCCGTTGCAAATTCATGAGATTTAGTTTTTAAGGTTTAGGGTTTAGGGTATACGTTTTATAATCTCATGGTTTATAATCTCATAATTGTCATGATCATAAGCATATTTTCCGAAAATATAATAATTTTGATGGTACGAACAATGTTGAACTTCTATATATATTCATAAACAACATATACGGATATATGACGTTTTATCATACGGAGACATTTCCAAATATTCACGGTTTATGAATGCACATCATTAAATAACTTTCGAAATCTGATTTTTTTAGATTCACTTTTAAAACTGTTAGATACGTGTCACGATTTTTTCCTTGCCGGAATTAAGGAATGAATCCCTAACAATTTCATTGCAAATTTGCAACGACTTATTGTCCCTCGCAAATTTGCGAGGGATTTGCGACTATAGACAAGCTGTAGCAAATCTCTCGCATTTCCGTCGCAAATTTGCGATGAATTTGCGACTCTAGACGGTCCCTCGCACCTTCATCGCAAATATGTTGCAAAGGCGTCGCAATTTGCGACGACCCTTTCCCTCGCAAATTAGCGACGGATTTGCGACGACTAGTCAAGCACTCGCAAATCCCTCGCAAATCACTCGCAAATCCGTTGCAAATTTGCGACGGATATTATCCATCGCAAATTCCATTGCAAATCGATTATTTTCTTGTAGTGCGTGCTTGCCTCAGAACGTTAAGTAATCTATGGGTTTGCATTTCTCGAGACTGCTATACTGGTTCTGTTGAATGTTGAGCCTATACACTGCATTTGGGTCACTAGTTTTCAAGTATTCTTGGAATTTACAATTCAAGAAATTAGAATAATCTGCAGGATAGTGCAACGTTAGACTGAACCTCTTTTGTAAGAGTGCTCGAGTGGAATATGAATTACTTTCTGATTTGGCTGTCTGAAAGCCTCCTCATCCATAGTGTTTGAGCTTACTCTTGCTAGATCATGAGAGAATCAAACAGAGAAACACTGAGGCTAATGTTGGGTCTGTATGATGCAGGTAGATCAGTATTGAGTGTCATATCAATTCTCTCAGGTCCCAAGGACGAGTCACCGGTGAATGTGGAAGCTGCAAAGGAATGGAGAGACAATAGAGCAGACGTTGGCAATATATGCTACTCATGCTATTATGGAGTCTAGGTTCTTAGAGATTTCTATACAGAGTTACAGTCCATGTAACAAAAGCAGATTTTGTTTGAATAAATGAATTTTATATGGATTAACTTTTCAGATTTAGAATTTTTTTATTTGTATTTTTCATTTATTAGCATAAATAAACTGTAAAATCATACTCCCTCCGTTTATTAGCATGTAATATATGAGTATATCATGGACTCACACTCATTAATGAGCTGGAAAATAGGGATAAAATTGGAAAAATTATTAAAAATCTGCATTAAAAATGTAAAACAACACTTAAATTGAAACAAAATTAAAATCCTAAAATAACAATTAAAAAGAAACAGATGGAGTAAAATAAATAATCATTGCACATGCATGCGTCGGTTGAACGAGTGACACTAATGATGAGCATATTTAAGTCGAATTAAAAGTTTCATGAAAACCGACGCAAATATTCTGACATTAAATATACCGTCGGTTGAATAACCGAAGTAAAGAATTTTAGCGTCGAGCGTTTAGAAACCGACGCCAATATATTGGAGTCATTTGATAACCGACGTTAACCATGATTATAAATGACGTTAGAAGCCTGATTTTTTTGTAGTGATATAATGTGTAAATTTATGCACAAATTTAATTAACCGAGCCAAAACATACACAAACTAATTTAAAAATACTGAAGATGAACCGACCAAATCACTCAACTCGTTGGAGCTTGACATTGGATTGATGAAGATGGATCATAGAGTTTGAAGATAGGTCGAAAACGTTTCAAGTTTAAAAAGATGAAAATAAATTTTTGGTTTATGATTAAGATGAAGATAGGTCGAAAACGTTTATCGAGAACCGTATCTTTTTTAGATTCGGGGAATAGATTAAGTTATATATTCTGTCTCAATTGGGTTGTCTTTATTTAAATCGTATTTACGATTTATCCTTCACCACTTATCTTCCTCTGCGAGAAAGCTCTTCCCACATTGTTTTCGACAAACTTTTTTCTTTCATCCTCGATTTTTTTTTGCTTTTCTGCTATGGCATCCCATTCTCGACCGAATGCTTCACTCGCCCTCGCCGATCAGTTTGGGCCTCACTCGAGGAGCACGATCTCGCCCGAGGAGCTCAAGAATATTTCCTCCTTGTGCGGACTCGACTTCTGTGATTTCCTTCCATCAGATGATGATTCTCCGAAAAATCCTCCGAAAAATCCCAAGTGCAAGATACTGTTCCTGCTGTTTCTCAGGTTAACCTGATTCTTAGCGACAACTCCACTGAATCCAACAAGATGGTCCCTCCGAAGAAACCAGAGCGTCTTTCGTACAGAGAGAGGATGCGACTGCGTCCCGCTCCGACGCCAGCTGGTGCTCTTGACAAGAAGGTCAAGGAGGCCCTTGGTAAGTCTGCCCACGCTGAGACCTCGCGTCGTGAGGAATCCACAAAGGATGACCATCGTGAGTCCAATGCTGACCGCGGTGATGGTGGCAGCCTTCCTATGGGCGGTGAGACTAAGGTCGCTCAGTATGATACGCGAGCCGTGAGCTCCCAAAGATCAATCTCCATGGTGTCTTCAAAGGAGCCTAGCTCTGCTGAGCACCAATCTCGCCTTAAGCGATCTCGAGGTGATGGGTTTGATGGGTGACACCTCGTTCGCAAAGTGGTGGAGGCGGCTCTCCGAACGCTTTCAGGTTTAATTTTGACGGACCTGAGGCGATTGTCGAGAACAGCTCTCAGCTTGCAAATCTATTCAGGCGCGTTAGGACTTCTTCCTGCTCCTTGCCATCCCTTAGAAATATGAAGAAACCGAGAGTTACACCAAGTTTGCGAGCGCAATGGGCCATGTAACTTCAATTCCCTTTTCCTTTTTACTTTATTTTTGATTTCCTTGCTGAGTTTTTAAAAATTTTTTTAGGCTATCTCTGCTGCGAATGAGCTGGTTAACTCGTTCGAGCAGGATCTCCGTTCCACCACCCAGCCTGAGGAGGTTGAGAGGGCGGCTAAGACTATTACCAACCTAGTCACTGAACGAGACGAGCTGGTGGCGAGGCTTGCTCAGAGTGAGGAGAAAATGGCTAACATCGCCCTCCTGGAGAGCCAAGTCAAATATCATGCCGATTTGGCCGAGTAGTGGGAAAGCTCTGCTCGGGAAGCTCAGGCTCGCTCAGATACCCTCTAAGGTCAGATTTCCCTACTGGCGAAATCCAGTGAAGATTTGAGGGTGAACCTCCGAGTTGCCGAGGGTCGTGTTGGAGCTGCTGAGGATGTCCTACGCTCTGCCAGCAAGAGTATCGTCGGCTTCAGGGTCCAGCTTGAGAAAGTCAAGGAGGACTCGAGGAAGCTTGCCAAGAAGCAAAAGGAGATGGTGAAGAAGGCAGAGAAAGCTGCGAGGAAGGAGATGTCCAAGCAATAACATGCCATCCTGCTGAGGATAAAGGAGAAATTTGAGAAGAAAAAGGTTGAGGTTGACACCGAGACCCAGATCATGGAGTGTAAGTCCATGATATACTCATATATTACATGTTTTAGCATGTATTTCACTTAGAGTTTTGTGTCATTTACATGCATAATCATGGTTTTGTCTTGTATTTAGGTCTCATTTAGAGATTAGGACATATTGCATTAGGTCTAGTGAGTTCTTGCATGTTTTGGAGTACTTTCTAGGTGATTGGAGGCAATTTGGGCATATTTGGAGAGTTGGACCAAAGTAGAGTGCAAGGTCCATCCGATACACCGGAAAGATGTGGCTGGAATGAGGCACTCCGATATGAATAAGCTTGGATGACCTTCATGAAAGCTGTATAGGATTGAGTTAGATAGCCACTGGAATTAGAATCAAGGGATTTGGACTTGTGGTTTACTAAAGACATGTCCGTCTGGCCGGCAGTTTATTCAACACCGATGTGTGACATCGGTACTGAAGCCTCAGGGGAATACACCGATGTCACATATCTGTGTAACACCTCGGTATTGCCTCTCTGAAGTGACCAGGAGTGAAAAAACCTTAGCACCGAGGTCCAACACCGATGTGTGACCTCGGTGTTGGATATCTCTCACCCGAACCAGCGGAGCTCGTCCAAAGTGTCTCAAAGATGTGGCTAGACGGGGATCTTAAAATCCGATCCAGCTTCAACTGCCTTCATAGAAGTTGTAGAGGAGTGAATCAGATTTACACAGGAGTTTTAATCGGGTTATTTGGAAGTATGGATAGGGAGATAAGATGGATTTACTGAAGGTTTGTCCGTCTGGCCGAGAGAAGATGACACCGTCAAAATCACCGGCAAACGAAGGTCTTCCGATATGAATCAGCTTCAATGATCTACATGAAAGTTGTAGAGGAGTGAGTTAGCTGTACATAGGAGTTTGAATAAGGCTATTTGGACGTATGGTTCGGAAGATATGGCTGACTTACCAGAGACATGTCCGCCTGGCCGAGACGGTTTCTTCAACACCGATGTCACAAGTCGGTACAACACCTCGGTATGACTCCTTCACAGCAATACCAACGTCACAAGTCGGTACAACAATTCGGTATTGAAACAGGAGGAAAATCTCCTTAATACCGAGTTGTTGTACTGAGGAGTGACATCGGTATTCCCCGTAGAAACACCAAGGATGCAAAGTCCATCCGAGACAACGGAAAGGTGTGGCTGGACAGAGGCCTTCCGATCCGATTTAGCCTCGGAGGTCTTCACAAAAGTTGTATCCCAGTGTGTTAGATGACTACAGAAGGTAGTTCCATGTCATTCGGATATGTGGTTCGTTAGATACGGCCGTTTTACTGAGCGTATGTCTGTCTGACCGAAGCCACCAGATATGCCTGAAAGAACTGGCTGGACGAAGGGTATCCAATCCTAATTAGCCTCGGTGGTACTCACTAAAGTTGTAGCCAAGTGTGGTAACTGTCCACAGGAGGTGGTTTGAGGACATTCGGACATGTATTACAGGAGATATTGTGGTTTTACCGAAGGTTTTACAACACCACCATCCACACAAACCCATGTCTAATACCGATGTGCAATACCGAGCTGTGACCTCGGTATTGAGCTACTCAAGACCAGATTTGACCCATTTTGAACTGGGTCAGTACCCGGTTTGTCCCGGGTCGACCCGGTTCGCCCTCTTTCACTATTTTAGCCCAAAAACCCCTATTTTCTTGATCTATCTCTTTGCTTATCCCTTTTCTTAGGCTAAAAACCTTGTTCTTGTGATTTGTAAGAGAGATCATTCACTTTTTATGCAAGTTTAAGTTTATATCTTGTGTTCTTTCTCTAATCTTTCACATTCCTATTCCCTAATCATGAATAACATCACTTCTTTCACAAGATTAGGTGTGTTCTTCATGATTAGTGAGTAGTTGTTTTTAGAGCTCATGGATGAGGTAGATTAGGGGAATTTCGTGGTAGATCTTGATGTTTAGGACTTAGTTTACATCTTCCCTCTCTTATTTGGTGTTCACAATGCTAGATTAGGCTAGATATAGTTAATCTAGATCTTAGAGAATTTCATGCACACAAGGTGTTCGATGAAATTCCCCAAAGAACCAAATAAGGGATTTTGCTTTCTTAGCCTATGAAATTAGTTGTCTAATGAGCATTAGGGCCATAGGAGCCTATGTTTATTGCTTGTTAATTATCCTATCACAAACGATGGTTTGTTCTTGATTTGTGGCTTAATCTTGTTTAAGTGTTCTAGGCTAAGGGAATTGCTTGTTTGTGTGAAATGACATCTAGATAGATCATGGAAGGATCCAAAATCAATAACCTCATCCAAGAGCTTGCCTTTATTAATTTCTAAATCTCGTTTAAGCTATTTAATCTTGTTTACTTGTTCAAATTGAATTAGGTTGCTAGAACTTAAACTCAAACCACTTTGTTTGCTTGAATTAGAGAGTGTCTTGTACTCTTGTTGCATTGAACTAGACCCTAGATTGGATTGACACCTAAAACACTACAATGACATGTGTATTTAGGATTGATTCTTAAGTAGGTAAAATCTTATTTATCAATTGGCGCCGTTGCCAATTTGGGGTTCTAGTTTGGTCAATAGGATTTAGATTCCTTTTGAGATTCCTTTTGAGATCAAGTTTTTATTTTATTTTATTTGTTTACTAATCTCTCCAATAGGAGCTGGTGATGCACCAAACCGGTATGGGAATAGGAATGGTATACATCCACCACTCTTGGAGAATGTCGATTTTGAAATCAAGGCAAGCTTGATATCCATGCTCCAAGGAGACAAGTATCATGGGCTGCCCGTGGAGGATCCACTTGATCACCTCGATAACTTTGACCGTATGTGTGACTTGGTAAAGATGAACGGTGTCTCGGAGGATGCACTTAAACTTAGGCTTTTCCCTTTCTCTCTTGGTGACAAGGCTCACCATTGGGAAAAGACATTGCCTCACGGAACCGTCAACTCTTGGGATAAGTGCAAGGAGGTCTTTTTAGCCAAGTTTTTCTCCATTTCAAGGACATCCAAGATAAGAAACCAGATTTATAGCTTCACTCAAAGAGGAAATGAGAGCTTTTGTGAAGCATGAGAGAGATTCAAAGGCTATACAATGGCATGTCCACACCATGTCCACACCATGGGTTCTCCGATGAATCTCTATTGAGTACTCTATACCAAGGTGTATTGCCAAAGATGAGAATGATCCTTGACACCGCAAGCAATGGAAATTTCATGGGGAAGGACGTTGAAGAAGGACAAAAGCTTGTTGACAACCTTGCCCAAAGTGATGGGACTTATGGAGAAGACTTTGAAAGTTCTTCAAGAGGGGTTACAAATTATGAAGACCAAAGTACAAGAACGATTAAAGCCCTTAATGAAAAGATGGACAAGCTTATACAAACAACCCAAAAGTCCATCAAATTCGTTGGAGAGCTTGATAGAAACAAAGAAGAGGTTTACTTTGTGGGAGGACAATGCGGTTACAACAAGATTGTCAACCCCAATCACCAAAGCTTTCAAGACCAACGAACTCAAGGCCAAGAGTATAACTTCCCACCTCAAGGGTATGGTTCCAAGAAAACTTTCCAAGGAAGCCAAGACTTTGATGTGAATGGGATGTTTCAACAATTACTCAAGGGTCAAGCCGAGATTCATACTAAGGTCGATTGCTTTTACGATGACCTCTACAAAAAGCTTGAATCCATGTCCTCAAAGATCAAACACTTGGAGGAACAAAATGCTAAAGGAAGTTCCCTCACTTGTAAGCCCATGGAGAAACTCAAAGGAAAAGTCGATGAGAGCCAACGTGAGTATTGCAACGCTATATACTCAAATGATGAGAATGAAGCCGCTATTGGAGCAATTGAGCTTCTACTTTATAGTTCACAAGCCATATACCTTCCCCCTAGAGACGTCACCTTGAAGCTCAATGTGGACATTGAGGAACAAGGTGGGGGAGTGACCCTTAAGAAGGATGAGGACGTGACCATGGTTGATGACAAGGGTATTGTCAATTTGGTAGATTCACCAAGCAAGACAAGGATTGAGCCTAAGTCTCTCCCCAAGCTTGGGAATCCCGGTAAGTTCTCCATCACTTGCTCTCTTGGTGATTTAGACGTTGAGGATGCTTTGTGTGACTCCGGTTCAAGTGTGAATGTCATGTCCCAAGAGATTGTTCAAGAGTCTAGGGATAAGAAACCTCACCTATCACCCATCACCTATCACTTTTGGAGATGCTTCTTCAAGGAAGCCACTTGGTCTCCTCGAAGACTATCCACTTAAAGTTGGGGATTGCATAGTCCCAACGGACTTCGTTGTCATGGAAATGAAGAAGACCAACAAGCTCCCACTACTCCTTGGAACCCCATTCCTACTTACTACCGGTGCTAGAATGGATTTCAAAGATCAAAGGGTAGTTCTCTTGAATGTGGATGATAAAGTATATTACCCAATGAGGACTTTTTCCAACAAGCTTTGTGGCACAATTACCATAAAGGATGATGAGTTTCGTGAAGAAGAAGTGAGATATGTGGGTAGTTGTGTGATGGTTGAAGAAGCTCCACCCCAAAAGGTCTATGAAGAGGAAGAGAAGTCTTTTGAGAGAAAAGATTTGGGTTATGGTAATGACAAGGAAGCTTCAGAAGTTGGCATGATCACTTATTTGGAACCGCTTCCTCCCACCACAATATAGAATGACGTTGAGGGTAGTAAGGGTGCAAAGAAGAAGATAAAGGCCAAGGCTAAGATGGGAAACGGATCAAGCAAGCTTGATGGGTCTAGGTCCGAGCCAAGCCACCCTTCTATGATGAATCTCACTCCATGGAAGCACAAGGATGGAGTGATTGAGTACAAGATCAAATGAAAAGGCCGATCCAAACCCTTTGCCTCGGTCAAAGCAATCCTCACACCCGAGCTCAAGGAGAAAGGGGAAGCCGGTCTTGAAGAGGTAATGAGCAAGGTGCTCAAACTTGAACTCAAAGATCCGCCTTGGAGTGCTCACACTCCCCTCTCACCCGCCTAAAAGGGTAACCAAAGTCAAACTTAGTGACTTTAAACAAAGTGCTCTTGGGAGACACCCCAAGCTTATCATTGTACATACTTTCTTTTATGTCTTTCTATGTTTCCTTGTCCTTTTTGATGGGTTTGCTTAGTGTGCATAGGTTCTTGATGGTCTAATGGTCATGGACTTAAGGACAAAGGGGTGTAGTATTGAGGTGATCACTCTCGTTCCCTCCATTTATTTCCAAGGTAATACTCCAAACTTTGTACATAGCATTTAGAATCATATCTTCTTTCTTTCATGCATTGTTTAGCTCTCTCTTATGCTTCTCTTACACAAGGGACTGTGTAATTTAAGTTTGGGGAGGGTTTGTGTGTTATCTAACTTTGTTTTTGGTGATCATATTTTGCCTTTTGCATCTTGAGTCTCATGCATATCATGCATTTTCAATAATTTTGAAATTTTTTGAACTTTTGTACATTCCATATAGGATTGAGTCTAGATGCATAACATATAAGGTAGCTTTGCATGAGCATTAGGAGCAATGATAGATTTGTCCTTGTAAAGTACCATATTAAGAGCCTAGTCCAATGCCATTGTTGCTAGTTACTTGATGATTTGATCTCGTGTAGAAATTAAGAACGAACCATGCCTTGATCTCATGTCTTATTGTTCTTGATTTGATTGAAGCAAACCTTGACTTGAATTCAACCTCATCTAAGTGATAACCATATATTTGACTTGTAAATATTGTGTTTGTGCAATCTTGAATGAATTCGTGGATCACCTATACATACTTGGATATTCTTTTTCCTTTTTACCACTCTTGCTTATCCAAGTAGCCATATCCCATCATTGGAATGGTTTTCCCTACCCTTACCTTAGCCTTCTTTCAAGCCATTGTTATTAGTGTGTGAATTGTGAGGCCTTTCTTTCGAATAAACTTGGCAAAACGTGTTAGGTTTAGGGCGACAAGAGGGAATTCTCATGTAGACTTAGCTCCAACATCACGGAGTTAATCTAGGAATTGGATAGTTAAGATGGCGGTTCTTGGTTCAAGTTTGGGGGAACGGTTTTAGACTCGGTGAATGGGTTTGATTGGAATGGATTATGGAATATAAAAGATGAAAAGGAGAAAAGGAAAAGGGGATCGGATTTGTGTAGATTGGTTGGTGCAAAATCATAAGACTAGCTCTAAAAAATAAGATAGCCTCAAAAGATAGAAGGAAAAAGAAGAAAGGCAAAAAGGCCAAAGAATCAAAGAATGAGAAGAGACGTGAACCAAAAAGAAGAAAAGAAGAGCTAGATCACAACAAAGGAGCACCAAACCATGAAATAACAAGGAATAAGAAGTGATCCCCGAGTGAGAAGAAGGTGAAATGAAAAGGCAAGAAGCATGTGGGTTTGAGAAGGCAAAATGCCTTAAGATAAAAACGCGTAGCTTAGGATGTGGGCACAACGGGTTAGAAGCTTTAGGTTAGAGACACTCTAGGCATTTGGGTAGATGAGAATTCTCCCTTGTATGCATAGGTTGCCTTTTACCTTTACATTTTGCTAAAGTTTGTTCATTCATGAGAGATCCTTGTACCTAATTACCCATGCATGATAATGAGATCACCTTCATCTCGCAACCTTACCCTTAGCCAAACGAATTCATTTGATCTTGCATAAATGATAACACCATATTTTGCATGTTTTAGTGTGTTTATTTCTATTATTTTTATTCCCATTTTGTATAGTTTTTGGAATGTTTTCATGCATTTGAGTCTTATTTTGTATTGTCTAGCATTTTAGATGTCATAGGTTGTTTTGTGTCTTTTTGTGGCTTGCTGGAGTTTTTTTTAGGTGCTTGGGAGTGATTGGGATCAAAGGAGATGCTTGGAGCTTGAAGGAGAATAATAAAAGAGAAGCAAATGGAGCATAAACGAGAGTTGATCGGTTTGCGGGATCTAAAAGATAAAATCGGATGAAACCCTTTCGTTTGGAATTAGCTTAGGAGCTTTTCATGAAAGTTATGCCAAATTGAGTTAGCTTTCCAACGGAAGTGGTTACATGACATTCGCATCAGAATTCCAAGAAACACGAGCGATGTACTGATGACATGTCTTTACCGAAAAATGCAGCCGTAATCTGGAGCGGCTGAAAGATCGTGTCAAATGAAGGTCTTCACACGCCCAGTTTAATATGAGGTCTTGATCAAAGTTGTAGACAATTGAGTTAGATTCACGTGGGCACCGGATTCATATCATTCAGAGATCTAGTTCAAGAGTTATGACCCATTTGGTGAAGACGTATCAAACCTTCACCAACCCCCACAACCTTCACCAAACCTTTGGTAGTCAACAAAAGAAGCTGGATTTTTCAATAATGAAAGCTGGATGTGTCAACAATGGAAGCTCAACAACCCCTCACATCTTCTATAAATACCAATGTAATGGGAAGAACAAAAATCATCAACTCACAATAAAAACACATCTTCTACTCAAAGCTTAAACACTCTCTCTTTTCTCTCATTTTTGTTTTTCCTTTCATGCTTATCAAGGAATGCTCATCCTCTTTCATATAGTGAAGATTACTTCTAAAAACTCTTCTTCTTTTCATTTTTATTTAATTATGTCTTTTATTTCTATTGCTTATCTTTGTTATTGCACTATGTGTGAGTAGTTCCATCATGGGTTAAGGGTTTGGTAGTTTTAGGATGTGTGGTTAAAATGTTGAAGGTGTTTAAAACTAGAATTTAATTTCTCCTCATGTTTTGAAAATAATCTTAAAGCTAGAAGTGAGTTGGAAAACCATTTCTTGATTTTAGACAAATCGCTACCCGAAAGATGTTTGCGATTTGCCTTGTAATTTTCATCTCATGCAATTTATTCTTAACCAATGGGAATTGAAGTCTAAGATAAATTGTGAATTAAATGATCTTGAGTTCATAGTTTATAAATCTTTTATTTGCAATTGGGAAATTAGCTTAAATAAATGATTTATAAAAGGATTAGTGTCATGGGAATGAACTAGTTTTATTTAAGTGATCATGATCTAGGAAATAAATTTATTTAATTGTTTTAAGCATCATCTCTCAATTATCTCTCATCTAAAACGAAATACCAAACCCGAAAACCCATGTCTTAAATTCTGTTGTAATTTCTTGATATAGAATCCGATTTTTATTTGTGCTTTCTAGAATTCTTACAATTGTGATTCAAATTCTGTCCCTTAAATTGTTATAATCATTTTCGTCTTAATTTCTCTTTTAAAATTAATAGTTTTAATTATTTAGTTTCTAAAACAAAAAACCCAAAAAAAACTAAATCGCTTAGCTTAAATAGTTTCTTGAATTCTTAGTGTGTTATTCATTCTCCCAGTGGATTCGATCCTAAAGTGTTACATCGACATACCGTTATGATTGCGGTAGTGTACACACATTAGATTAATTGGTGTGGTAAAACACGTAAATCAATTTGGCGCCGTTGCCGGGGAGATAGCAATAGCCATTAGGATTTGGAATCTATCTAAGTCTAAGTATTTTATTTTATTTTGTCACTAAGTCACTCTGTTTTGTATGCTCTGTTTTTGAAAGGTGCATGATCACAAGAAGTCAAGGACAAGAAAATCTGCAACCATTTGTACTTGACATCCGGAGACTAGAATGAGAAAACGTAAGAATCGCAAGAGAACGAGCAGAAAACGAGAGGCGTTTTCCGATGGACGCCGCAAGTGAAAACCCGCTCTTGCAAGAGCCACAACCACCACAAGCACCACACGTTGAAGCCCAAGGCGTGGGTTTAAGAAACATAAACCCGAGAGTGCCAATCCATCCGCCAAGACAACCACAAAGGATTGGTGCCTTTGACGAACCCACCACTCAAGGACTTCGAACCGGAATACGACCTCCACCATGTGAGAACAACAACTTCGAGATCAAATCGAGCCTTATCAACATGGTGCAAAACTCTAAGTTCCATGGGTTGCCGATGGAGAGCCCGATTGATCACATCGATCAATTTGACCGCTTATGCGGGACGTAAAAATGAATGGAGTTCCGGAGGACGTGGTGAAACTAACTCTCTTCCCATTCTCTTTGGGAGACAAGGCTGCCCAATGGGAGAAAAACGTAGTCACCGCCACCATACCAACTTGGGAAGAATGTAAAAAACAATTCTTGGTAAAATTCTTCTCAAGGCAAAAGACCACCAAACTGAGGAACGACATCACCACCTTCAAACAAGGAGTCAACGAGTCATTTTACGAAGCGTGGGAGAGACTAAAAGGCTATACAAGGGCATGTCCACACCATGGAGTTTCCAAGGAAGCGCTTCTAGGAATCCTACACCGAGGGGTCCTAGAAAAATATCAACTAGCCTTAAATATGGCAAGCAACGTGAGTTTTGCTAGCCAAGATGTCGTCAATGGAGAAATCTTGGTTGAAAATTTAGCTCAAAGCGATCAAGGATATGGAGGAGATTACGATCGCACGATGAGAGACACCAAGTATGAAGATCAAAGACTCAGAGACATCAACGAAAAGCTAGACAAAGTCTTGCTTGCAAATCAAAGATCGATAAATTTTGTTGGAGAATGTGGAGGACAACAAGGGTACCAAGACGTTACACAATGATATGTGCATATTCTACATGTATTTAGAACGCATTTCATATAGGTTTAAGATCATTTACTTGGATTTTCATTGCATATCATACTTGTTTTGTCTCATTTATAGTTTTGGGGTTCTCATACTAGGTCCTAGAGTGTCTTGCATGTTTTGGAGTCCTTTTCAGGTGTTAAACGAGGAGATTCGTCACCCGAGGAAAGGAGACAGAAATCACACCGAGCATCGATCGATACCTGGTGTGGCACTTGGTATCGATCGACACCGAGGTGCAATACCGATGCCACTGCTCGGTGTCACAGCTCGGTACTGCAGCAGGGAGAACCCGGGGGAAATGGCCTTAACACGGAGCAATGATACCGAGGAGTGACCTCGGTATCGACTCAAGCAGCATCGATCGATACCAGGATCAGCACTAGGTATCGATCGACACCGAGTGGCAATACCGATGCTCCTGCTCGGTACCACAGCTCGGTATTGCTACAGGAAGAATCCCGGGGGAAATGACCCTTAATACGGAGCTGTGATACCGAGGAGTGACCTCGGTATCACTGAAGAACAAACCTGGTGCGTCCTCGGTATCGATCGATACCGAGGGTATCGATCGATACCAAGCACTTTTTACCCATTTAAACCGGGTCGGTACCCGGTTTGTTCCGGGTCGACCCGGTTCGTTACTATTCAGTATTTAAGCCCAAAAACCTAATTTGTGAGGGCTAAGTCTTTTTCTAAGCAAAAACCTCTCTAAGAGTGATTTGTAAGAGATTGATCCTTTTAATTTGAGTATTGTTTTCTTGATTTAATCCATCTATCTCCTACTTCCTAATCATTCAATCATCTTGATCATGAGTTTTAACACTTCTTTCCTTGGATTTGTTAGACCCATGATGATTAGTGAGTAGTCTTAAGGATCTTGGGATGAGGTTGATTAGGGGGATCTAGGGTTTCATTAGTGGTGTTTAGGATTAGATAATCTTATATTCCTTCTTGTTTAGAGTCCCTAATGCTAGATCTAGCTTGAAAGAGTGGATCTTGATCATTAGGCATTTCATGAACACCAAGTGTTTGATAAAATGCCAAGACCAAACTAGACAAGAGATTTATGTTCCTAACCTAAGACATTAGTTGTTTAGGGTGTATCTTTGGTTGATCTTGTTATAATTCTTAATGTTTGCTAATTGATAATCCACAAATGATGATTTGCTAATGGGTTTGATAATTAGCATAGTGATTAGTTGCTTGAAAGAGAACTAATCTAGATTAGAGATCTATTGCCTAGGGATTAGCTTCTTGAGTAATTGAACACCACTAATTGAGCTTGGATCACCCTATATCAATAACCTTATCTCTTGTTCCGCTTTTATTATTTGGATTACATCTTGTTTAGTTGTTTACTTGCTTAATTTAGATACTTAATCAACAAACTCCCTTTGATTAGCTTAACTTGCTTTAAGTGTTTTGCATGCTTAGTGATTAAGATAAATCCCGATAAGGTTCGATAACCTCTTATGCTACAATTGCATTTAGAGAATTGACTCTAGAGATACCAAAATATCTTGTATCAATTTGGCGCCGTTGCCATATTGGGATTTGTTTTGACATTAAGGTTTAGGCTCTTTGTGAGATTAAGCTTTATTTCCTACTAATTTACTAATCTTGTTTGCTTTCACTTGCTCTCTCTAAACCTATAGGTGCATGCATACACGATCTCGAGGCAACGACAATCTAGTTGGACCACGAGACGACATACATCGATTACAAAGACGGTTTCGAACAAGGGACGGAAGTGTAAGACAACAAGAAGTTGAGACCAACATGGAACACTATGAGAACGTTCCACTTGGGAACATCAATGAACCCATCCCCCACCAAGGGAACGGTGGGAATGGGGATGGACACGGCAACAACCAAGGTGGCAATGGAAACCATCCCGCACAAGGTGGTAATGGAAACCACCCTCTTCCACCCGCCCGGCCAAGAGGTCCCAACCACCCACCTAGAGCTAGAAACATTGTTGGAGAAGGTGATGCCGCTAATGCTCACCAAAACCGCCAAGGCATTCAAGCTCCACCGGTTGAAAACAACAACTTTGAGGTCAAACCCGGACTAATCAACATGGTTCAAGCTAACAAGTTCCATGGGTTGTCAATGGAGGATCCTCTAGATCACATTGACCAATTTGACCGGATATGTGGTCTCACCAAGATTAACGGAGTATCCGAAGATGGTTTCAAGCTTCGTCTCTTCCCGTTCCCTTTGGGTGACAAGGCTCACCAATGGGAGAAAAGCTTGCCTCAAGGTTCTATTACTTCTTGGGATGATTGCAAAAGGGCCTTTCTAGCCAAATTCTTCTCACCGGCTAGAACCACCAAACTTCGCAATGAGATTTCAAGCTTCACACAACGGTCTATTGAGTCTTTCAACGAGGCTTGGGAGAGATTTAGAGGCTACACCTTCTCAATGCCCACATCATGGCTTCTCCGACGCCTCACTTCTTAGTACTCTCTACCGAGGCGCTTTACCTAAGATTCGAATGCTACTCGATACGGCATCGAATGGTAATTTCCTAGCTAAGGACGTGGAGGATGCAATGGAGTTGGTAGAGAACTTGGCTCAAAGTGATGGCAACTATGTCGACGATTATGACCGTGCCACAAGGACTACTAGTGACTTTGACGAGAACAAGAGAGCCAAAGACATGAAAGCCTTGAATGAGAAGTTGGATAAGCAAGCCACTATGATAGACAAGCTTCTTGCCTCTCAAAAAGAATCTCAAAAGGCGGTCCATTTCATTGGTGACTACGAGAACAATCAAGCTTACTATCAAGAGGAAGCCGTGGAAACACAAGAGGAAGTGAACTACGTGGGTAACCAAGGTAACTTCCAAAGACAAGGGTTCAACCAAACCTATAGGAATCCACAAGACCAACTTTACCCTCAACAATCTACTCAAGCTCAAGGAGTTCCACAACAACAATTCCAATCTCAAGGTCAACCTTCTAACTTCAACCAACAAGGGTATGTTCCAAGGAACCAATTCCAAGGAAACCAAAGTGGCTTTCAACCCAAAGCTCCACCCGGTTTTCAAGGGCAACAACAAGGGTTTGTGCCCCAAGGTTAAGCACCTACGTCTAAACCGCAAGAGCTTGATTTGGCCTCCATGTTCCAACAACTAATCAAGGGCCAAGCGGAAACTACTAACAAGATCATTTGCTCTTACAACGATCTTAATAGCAAGGTTGAGGCATTGAGCTCAAGGGTGATATCAATAGAGCAACGGAATTCCGCCCCCTCTTCACAACATCCTCAAAGCTCTTCCAATGGGAAAGCAATACTAACCTCTAAAGATACTTGCAATACCTTTTCCACCATTAAGGAGCAAGATCACATAATTAAGGAGTTCCTCGGGTTAGTCTCTAGCCTCAACGAGGACATTGAGGAACAAGGTGGGGAGGTGACCCTTGGGAGTGAAAGTGATATGATCAAGGTTGGAGAAAAGAGTAACAAGGTTGAGAAGTCCATCAAGGACTTGGTTAAAGTGAAAAACGTGGAGATACTTGTTGAGTCAAAGAGAGAGACTCCACCTCCATATGAGCCTCCACTTCTATTTCCCGGTCGTTTCCTCAACAAGGCACAAGAGAAAGTGCCTCCAAGCACAACAAGGATAGAGCCTAAGACTCTCCCAAAGCTTGGAAACCCCGGGAAATTCTCAATATCTTGCACACTTGGACTCTTGGAAGTTGATGATGCTTTGTGTGACTCGGGCTCAACCGTTAATGTCATGACTTCGGAGATGGCCAAAAGTCTTGGGATAGATAAGTTGAACGATTACCCCTCCACCATCACATTTTGAGACTCTTCCACGAAGAAACCTCTTGGCTTGGTTGAAGACTTTCCTCTCATAATTGGGAAATGTCTTGTACCAACGGACTTCGTTGTGATGGAGATGGCACCAAACATAATACTCCCTCTACTCCTTGGAACTCCATTCCTCAACACAACCGGTGCAAGCTTGGACTTCATAAACAAGAGGGTTGTTCTTAAGAACGTGGATGACAAGAAGTTCTACACAATGATGCCTTCTCCCACCGCTATTTGTGGGACTATTATTTGTGGAGACAATGAAGCCCAAGCCCGGAAGGTTGAGTATGTGGGCGTATGTGAGACGGTGAGTATTGAAAGGGTTGAAGAGGCCCAAGCTCTAGATGGAATTTGCTTGTATTCCCTCTTTCACACCACAACGGAGAGTGATGGCGAATGTGCTAAGGTTGATGAGAAGAGGACAAAGCCTAGGTCCGAGAAGGAGAAACCGAGCATGCTCAAGGGGATTGGACCCTTGCTAGACCAACCTTCGATCGTGACTCTCATCCCATGGAAACATGAAGAAGGGATGATTGAGTATAAGGTCAAATGTAGAGGACGCCCCAAGCCTTTTGCCAAGGCCATAGCAACCCTCACACCGGAGGTTATGGAGCCAAATCAAACCGGTCTCCAAGGCTTAATGGATAAAGTTCTCAAACTCGAGCTTACCAAACCGCCAAGGAGCGCTTGCACTCCTCCACTATCCGCCTAAAAGGGTAACAAACGTCGAACTTAGTGACGTTAAACAAAGTACTCTTGGGAGATACCCCAAGCTTATCCTTGTACATATTTCCTTTTATGCTTTTCTTTCGTTGTTAGTTCCTTTTGATGGGTTTTCTTAGTGCGAGTAGGTTTTCAAAGGCCACATGGGCATGAACTTATGGACTAAAGTGCTTAGGATGAGGTGATGGAATATGGCGTCCCTTGATACCTCTAGTCTCCTCCATCATTTTCCAAGGTAACCCCAAAACCTTTGTACATAGCATTTAGAATCATATCTTCTTTCTTTCTTTCATGCATTGTTTAGCTCTCTCTTAAGCTTCTATTACACAAGGGACTGTGTAATTTAAGTTTGGGGGAGGGTTTGTGTGTTATCTAACATCGTTTTTGATGTTCTTATTTTGCCTTTTTGCATCTTGAGTCTCATGAATATCATGCATTCTCAATAAATTTTGAATTTTTAGAACATTTAGGATTGCATATTCACTTGTATGTGGTGTCTAGTTTGCATTTTAGCTTGCATTTGCATAAGCATGGAGTAATGACAACCTTGAGATTAGCTTAACTAGCAATTGATTCAACGCCCGAGTTATTAGTTGTTTGATGCATTGAAGTTGAATCCGAAATCAATGACGAACCATTTGTTAGAACGCATGCATCATTGCCTTTCTTTGATTGAAGCAAGCTTGAATTGAATCTAGCCTCATCTAAGTGATAACCATGATTTGACATGTAATTATTGTGCTTATGCAAACTTAAATGAACTCGTAGATCACATATACATATTTGGACATTCTTATTCCTTTTACCACTCTTGCTTGTCCAAATAGCCAAATCCCATCTTTGGATTGGTTTCCCTACCATGACAATTACCTCCTTTCTAGCCAATATTCCTTCGTGTGTGTCTTGTGAGGTCTTATTTGGAATGAACTTGACAAAAGGTGTTAGGTTTAGGGCGACAAGGAAGCACTCTTGTGTAGACTTAGCTCCATCATCAAGGAGCTAATCTAGGAATAGGCTAGTTAGGATGGCGGTTCTTGATTCAAGTTTGGGGGAAACGGGTTTAGATTTAGTAAATGGCATGATTGGAATGGATTGCGGAATGGAAAGAATGACAAGGAGTATGGAAAAGGGGATCGAATTTGTCAAATGGTTTGTGCAAAGATCATAAGTCTAGCTCTAAGATTAAGATAGCTTCAAAGGGTACAAAGAAAAAGAAGAAGGCCAAAATGGCCAAAGCATCAAAAGAATGAGAAGAGGCGGGAACCAAAAAGTAGAAAGAAGAGCTAGATAACAACAAAGAAGCACCAAACCAAAAAGAACAAGGAAGAAGAAGTGATCCCCAATTGAGAAGAAAGTGAAGTGGAGAGACAAGAAAGATGTGCGGGTTTCAAAAGGGCAAAATGCCTCATGATAAAAGGGTAGCTTAAGTTATGGGGACAACGGGTTAGAGGCTTTAAGGTTAGAAACACTCTAGGCATTCGGGTAGACGAGAGTTTTTCCTTGTATACATAGATTGCCTTTTACCTTTAGCATTTTGTCAAAGTTTGCTCGTTCATTGAGAGATCCTTGTATTTGATTGCCCTTACGTATTGATGAGATCATTTTCATCTCATAACCGGTCCTTTAGCCAAGCGGTTTCATTTGATTTTGCATAAGCACCATTCACGGATAAAACCATTAATCAATGTTAAGAGGCTAGAGAATAGAATAGTTTGTGTAGGTTGAAGTTTGGCTTGTTGCATGTTGTGAAGGAAATGGCTATCTCCTTTTGAGTAGACAACTTTGGTACATCCTAGAACTAGTAACTTGGACGTTGAGCGCGATTTTTTATTGTGCTTCTTATAGGTTCGAGCTCTGCATGCATTACATTGCATCTCTCATTCTTGATCTTGTTTGCTTGAGGACAAGCAAAGGTTTAAGTATGGGGGAATTGATATGTGCATATTCTACATGTATTTAGAACGCATTTCATATAGGTTTAAGATCATTTACTTGGATCTTCATTGCATATCATACTTGTTTTGTCTCATTTATAGTTTTAGGGTTCTCATACTAGGTCCTAGAGTGTCTTGCATGTTTTGGAGTCCTTTTCAGATGTTAAACGAGGAGATTCGCCACCCGAGGAAAGGAGACATAGATCACACCGAGCATCGATCGATACCAGGTGTGGCACTTGGTATCGATCGACACCGAGGTGCAATACCGATGCCACTGCTCGGTGTCACAGCTCGGTACTGCAGCAGGGAGAACCCGGGGGAAATGGCCTTAACACAGAGCAATGATACCGAGGAGTCACCTCGGTATCGACTCAAGCAGCATCGATCGATACCAGGATCAGCACTAGGTATCGATCGACACCGAGTGGCAATACCGATGCTCCTGCTCGGTACCACAGCTCGGTATTGCCACAGGAAGAATCCCGGGGGAAATGACCCTTAATACGGAGCTGTGATACCGAGGAGTGACCTCGGTATCACTGAAGAACAAACCTGGTGCGTCCTCGGTATCGATCGATACCGAGGGTATCGATCGATACCAAGCACTTTTTACCCATTTAAACCGGGTCGGTACCCGGTTTGTTCCGGGTCGACCCGGTTCGTTACTATTCAGTATTTAAGCCCAAAAACCTAATTTGTGAGGGCTAAGTCTTTTTCTAAGCAAAAACCTCTCTAAGAGTGATTTGTAAGAGATTGATCCTTTTAATTTGAGTATTGTTTTCTTGATTTAATCCATCTATCTCCTACTTTCTAATCATTCAATCATCTTGATCATGAGTTTTAACACTTCTTTCCTTGGATTTGTTAGACCCATGATGATTAGTGAGTAGTCTTAAGGATCTTGGGATGAGGTTGATTAGGGGGATCTAGGGTTTGATTAGTGGTGTTTAGGATTAGATAATCTTATATTCATTCTTGTCTAGAGTCCCTAATGCTAGATCTAGCTTGAAAGAGTGGATCTTGATCATTAGGCATTTCATGAACATCAAGTGTTTGATGAAATGTCAAGACCAAACTAGACAAGAGATTTATGTTCCTAACCTAAGACATTAGTTGTTTAGGGTGTATCTTTGGTTGATCTTGTTATAATTCTTAATGCTTGCTAATTGATAATCCACAAATGATGATTTGCTAATGGTTTTGATAATTAGCATAGTGATTAGTTGCTTGAAAGAGAACTAATCTAGATTAGAGATCTATTGCCTAGGGATTAGCTTCTTGAGTAATTGAACACCACTAATTGAGCTTGGATCACCCTATATCAATAACCTTATCTCTTGTTCCGCTTTTATTATTTGGATTACATCTTGTTTAGTTGTTTACTTGCTTAATTTAGATACTTAATCAACAAACTCCCTTTGATTAGCTTAACTTGCTTTAAGTGCTTTGCATGCTTAGTGATTAAGATAAATCCCGATAAGGTTCGATAACCTCTTATGCTACAATTGCATTTAGAGAATTGACTCTAGAGATACCAAAATATCTTGTATCACACAAGAAGAGGAACCTCAACAAGAAGTAAACTACATAGGGAATCAAGGAGGATTCCAAGGGAACCGAGGAGGGTTCAATCAAAATTTCCAGAATCACCCTAACTTGTCATATCGGAGCAACAACGTGGAGAATCCCCCAAGACCAAGTCTATCCTCCACAAAAACAACAAGGATTCCAACAACAAGGGTTCCAACCTAAACCATTCAACCAAGGGAACCAAGGAGGTTTCAAGACTAACCAAGACGGATTCCAAGCAAACCAAGGGAATGTCAACTCCAACTACCAGCAAGGATACCAACAAAAGCCAACCAACTTCCAAGCTCCAGGAAACACATAAAACCCGGGAGCACAAGATGAAATGAAGAACATGCTCCAAAGAATTTTGGAAGGCCAAGCTAAAGGCCAAACGGAAGTCAACAAGAAGATGATGGAAATCCACAACAAGGTCGACGGGATTTACAACGACCTTAACACCAAATTTGAGAACCTGTCAACTCATGTGAAATGTTTGGAAAACCAGATTGCTCAAGTAGCTTCGACATCCAAGGGACCCAATGGAATTCTACCGGGTAAACATGAGACTAACTCCAAGGCTTACTGCGGTATTATCGAGATGGATGAGAATGAGCAGGCAATAGAAGAATTCATCTCTAACCTTCAAGCGGATTTCAATGAAGAATGAATAGAGAAGAGTGATGTAGTACTTGAGGAAAGCCATAAGAAAGAGCAAAACGTTTTGAAGAAGATAGAAAGGGAAGAACTTCCCAAGATGGAACCTTCTCCCTATGAGCTCAAGCTGCCATTCCCACCTCGAGTCTACACAAAAGCGCAAAAAAAGTTATATCCAAGTTCAAGAAAGAGATGAGTCAAATTGGGATCGAAATGTCAAACAATGGCGATATATCTGAAGTTCTTACCAACATGAAGTTCATCAAGACCATTCTTGCCAACAAAGAGAAAGTAGAAGAGGTGCCGAGACTTTATGAGCCACCAAGTGCACCCACACTAGGGCCTAAATCGATTCCCAAGCTAAGAAAATCGGGTAAATTTACTATACCTTGCTCTTTTGGAGATTCAGATGTTGAAGAAGCCTTGTGTGATTCCGGAGCCAACGTTAATGTGATCTCCCATGAGATGGTGAAAGCTTTGGGGATCAAGGGCATGAAGAAGAACTTGACCACTCTTATGTTTGGGGATTCATCTTCAACGTGTACAATGGGCTTCATTGAAGACTACCCTCTAAAGGTTGGAGATTGTTTCGTACCAACCGACCTTATGGTTGTGGAAATGGTGCAAAGCCGCAAGGTGCCTCTCGTCTTGGGAAGTCCCTTCCTCCAAACCGCGGGAGCCATCATAGACTTCCCCAATGAGAAGGTGATTCTAAAGAATGTCAATGACAAGGTATCATACGCCATCAAGCATTCCACAACCAATATTTGTGGAACAATCACCCAAGAAGACATGGGGAACAATGTGGATTCTAAGGAGTTTGAGAACAAAGAGAAGGAATCTCAATTTGAGAAAGTGGAAAATGTGCAAGCTCCCTTGGATGATCATAGAGGTGATAAAGATGTGCTGGAAGGAGATTGCCTAAATCTCCTATTCGAGGAAGTAAATGTGGGAGATCCAAAGATGAAGTCACCAAATGTGACTAGGAAAAAACCTAAAGAAAGAAAGGATCTACATCGTGAGAAGAACTCATCTCCAACTCTCACCTTGAAGCCAATGGGATATGCAAATGGAGAGATTGAGTACAAGGTTGAGTTCAAGGGTATGTCTAAGCCCTTTGTCATGGTGAAAGCAATTCTCACACCAGAAATGAAAGAGAAAGGACAAGGTGCACTAGAGGAGATGTTGACGAGAGTTCTCATACTTGAGATGCATGAACCATCAAGAACCACGATTACCAAAAATCTCAAGATCAAACCACCTGATAGAGAAACATGCCATGGAGATGGACCTTTCCCCAAAACGCACTAAAGGGTTTGAAACGTCAAGCTTAATGACATTAAATAAGCGCACTTGGGAGGCAATCCCATGACTATCCTTTTTCAATATGTTTATATGTTTGTTTTAAGTTTGATTTCACCTTTGTTTTTTAGTGTGTTTTAGTGTTACAGGGCATGAGGATTCGCAAGAGAACGATTCGGAGTCAAAACAAAAAATCACAAGTCAAAGGAATACTAAAGCTCTTCATCTCCACAACTCCAAGGTACCTCACTTCACCTCTTGTATATACTTTTGATTTTATTTTTTACTCTTCTTCGGATTCATTTCACACCGAGACAGTGTGAATTAAGTATGGGGGAGAGGACTTTGTCATTTAACGTCGTTTTCTTTGTCTTATTTTATTTGTCTTTGAGTCACTTCGAGTCATGCATATCTCCATCTTTTGTGGAATAACTCTGTCTCGAATGTGTTTTCTCATCTTTTTCTTTATTTTATTTTCTTTCTCTTTGAGTTTTACATTGTACATATTATATTGCATTAGAAAAACCAAAAAAAAAAAATTGAAAATTTTCAAAAATCAAAAAAAAAAAACAAATCATGTAGTTTGCATAGTCTCATCTTCATTTTAGGATTGAGTCTAGAAGCATTTAGGACGCATTCATATGCATAGGGGACAATGATTAAACACTTGAACTTTGAAAACGTTGCCCTTGCTAAACATGTTATGATGCTTGAACCTCTTTGAAAATTTGGAAAATCCATGCTTTGATCTCTTGGCTTGAATGTCTTTGATTAGGATGAAACTTGCAGTGATTTGATTCAAACTCTATTTATTTGAACCTAATTTGAACATTAATTGTCTCGCCTAGGGATTCGAAATGCATTTTCATGGTCTTAAATTATATACTCGAATTTTCTTAACCACTTTGCCACTCTTGTGCTAATTCGAGTAGCTATCCTCATTTTTAGGATAGTTCCCCACCTATTCACCTAAGCTTATTTTTTTTTCAAACCCTTATTATTTGTGAGTGAGGCCTTTTTCTTGAAAATGTATACAACTGAAAATCTTGAAAGAGAAAGGAACGACAAAGCTTATCTTCCTTAGACGAGTGACTTGGGTATCGGGAAATAGAATGGTTAAGTTTTGCTTGGGAGAATGGTGAGTGAAGTGAAAGAAAATCAGGTAAAGGCTAAAGCAAGAGCCTAAGTTGGGAAAAGAAAAGAAAAATAAAGTAAGAAACTCTAGGAAAGAACCAAGTTGTCTAAACTCGAGATTAAAAAAAAAAAAAAAAAAAAATAGAGGGAATAAGAGTTTAGACTAAGAAAAGAAATCCCCCTAGAGTGTTGATGAAAGAAAAAAGAAATAAGGTTGTGTACGATGTTTATATCTACCCTAAAGGGCTTTGGGTTTGACTTATGGGACAGTAGATGCAAGCCATCTTTGTTCTATTCCTTCCTTGCTTTTTCGAATTGCCATGCATTACGTTTTTGTGAAAGTAAGTCACCCGGAAAATTTGAACCCTCTCATGCATTATGCTTTCAAACCTTTCTCACCAAAACCGATTGAGAATGTATTAAATTCCCTTATGTGAGACCGCACTTGAAAATATCTAATTGAATGTTAAATAGTTGGTTGATATGAATGCTTGTGGATTCTAAAGTCTTGTGGATTCAAGTTGCGATAGGTATGGAGAAGTTCATGAGAGTAGAAGCGATTTTGGCATTATGACATTTTTACCTAAGGACAATAAGTTGAAAGTTTCATGTGTTTCCTTTTGCATTTGAGTCCCCACTTTCGATCTTCTCTTCTTGACTTACTTTGCTTTATTCGCTTGAGTACAAGCAAAAGGCAAGTCCGGGGGAGTTGATAACACCATATTTTGCATGTTTTAGTGTGTTTATTTCTATTATTTTTATTCCCATTTTGTATAGTTTTTGGAATGTTTTCATGCATTTGAGTCTTATTTTGTATTGTCTAGCATTTTAGATGTCATAGGTTGTTTTGTGTCTTTTTGTGGCTTGCTGGAGTTTTTTTTTAGGTCCTTGGGAGTGATTGGGATCAAAGGAGATGCTTGGAGCTTGAAGGAGAATAATAAAAGAGAAGCAAATGGAGTATAAACGAGAGTTGATCGGTTTACGGGATCTAAAAGATAAAATCGGATGAAACCCTTTCGTTTGGAATTAGCTTAGGAGCTTTTCATGAGAGTTATGCCAAATTGAGTTAGCTTTCCAACGGAAGTGGTTACATGACATTCGCATCAGAATTCCAAGAAATATGAGCGATTTACTGATGACATGTCTTTACCGAAAAATGCAGCCGTAATCTAGAGCGGCTGAAAGATCGTGTCAAATGAAGGTCTTCACACGCCCAGTTTAATATGAGGTCTTGATCAAAGTTGTAGACAATTGAGTTAGATTCACGTGGGCACCGGATTCATATCATTCGAATATCTAGTTCAAGAGTTATGACCCATTTGGTAAAGACGTATCAAACCTTCACCAACCCCCACAACCTTCACCAAACCTTTGGTATTCAACAAAAGAAGCTGTCAACAAAAAAAGCTGGATTTTTCAATAATGAAAGCTGGATGTGTCAACAATGGAAGCTCAACAACCCCTCACATCTTCTATAAATACCAATGTAATGGGAAGAACAAAAGTCATCAACTCACAATAAAAACACATCTTCTACTCAAAGCTTAAACTCTCTCTTTTCTCTCATTTTTGTTTTTCCTTTCATGCTTATCAAGGATTGCTCATCCTCTTTCATATAGTGAAGATTACTTCTAAAAACTCTTCTTCTTTTCATTTTTATTTAATTATGTCTTTTATTTCTATTGCTTATCTTTGTTATTGCACTATGTGTGAGTAGTTCCATCATGGGTTAAGGGTTTGGTAGTTTTAGGATGTGTGGTTAAAATGTTGAAGGTGTTTAAAACTAGAATTTAATTTCTCCTCATGTTTTGAAAATAATCTTAAAGCTAGAAGTGAGTTGGAAAACCATTTCTTGATTTTAGACAAATCGCTACCCGGAAGATGTTTGCGATCTGCCTTGTAATTTTCATCTCATACAATTTATTCTTAACCAATGGGAATTGAAGTCTAAGATAAATTGTGAATTAAATGATCTTGAGTTCATAGTTTATAAATTTTTTATTTGCAATTGGGAAATTAGCTTAAATAAATGATTTATAAAAGGATTAGTGTCATGGGAATAAACTAGTTTTATTTAAGTGATCATGATCTAGGAAATAAATTTATTTAATCGTTTTAAGCATCATCTCTCAATTATCTCTCATCTAAAACGAAATACCAAACCCGAAAACCCATGTCTTAAATTCTGTTGTAATTTCTTGATTTAGAATCCGATTTTTATTTGTGCTTTCTAGAATTCTTACAATTGTGATTCAAATTCTGTCCCTTAAATTGTTATAATCATTTTCGTCTTAATTTCTCTTTTAAAATTAATAGTTTTAATTATTTAGTTTCTAAAACAAAAAACCCAAAAAAAACTAAATCGCTTAGCTTAAATAGTTTCTTGAATTCTTAGTGTGTTATTCATTCTCCCAGTGGATTCGATCCTAAAGTGTTACATCGACATACCGTTATGATTGCGGTAGTGTACACACATTAGATTAATTGGTGTGGTAAAATACGTAAATCAATAAACATGATTCACGCCCATAACACTTAATCAATGTCAAGAGGTTGGAAGATATGAAAGTTTGTGTAGGTTGAGGTTCGAATGTAAGTCATGCAAGGATATGTATGGCTGATATATCATGGTTTTTACCTCTTTTAAGCCATGATATAAGTCCATTTTATAGACTATCTACTATTTTGTAGTACTTTAGAGTCTTTTACAGGTTTTAGCACGTTTGGAGCATAATTGGAGATATTGGAGCTTTCTGGAACATTTTGGAGCAAAGCTGAAGTCCGTGTTGCTGAGTACCCGATTTCACGATCAGTGTCGATCGATACTGCCTAGTATCGATCGATACCTCTCCACAGTAAAACACGGGCCGCGACTTATGAAGAGTTGAAGAATTGCAACTTGGTCCAGAAGACTTTAATATTTACAAGAAGCCCCAAAACGTGATTTAGGTTATTTATAGGGATTTTACAGCCACTTTAAGGCTATGCTTTATTTTACATTGATTAGAGATTGTTTTTGAAGGGAGACAAGTCTGAACTCTGTTCATCTGAGAGAAGATTTCGAACCCTGTTTTACTTTCTCTGATTTATTTATTTGATGATTTATTCAGTTATGTTGATTGTTTCATTCTCCATGTCTGAGTAGATCAACTTTAGGTTTAGGATTTTCTCATAAGGATTTCTTTGAATGCTGATATGCTCAAATTAATACCCTAACAGTACTAAAGCAGTAGTTATAATATAGCTAGGGGTCGAACCACAAAGACTCACAGAGATGCACAATAGATTGTATAGTATCGAATTAAGCTAAGCCAAACAGATGTAATGGAAAGCAGTGCAGAAATTAAAAGAGTTGTAATTCAATTGGGAAATATAGGCTCAGGGTATTTATCAAGAAATCAATGAATGCAGACTAACTAACTAACATGATTCAGATTTTAGCGCAGTTCTTGAACTCAAATCACAAAGGTATAATTAACCAACTGTCGTTGCGAAAACTATCTAAATCTAAATCCTAGGAATTCCAAATCTCTTTACGAATCCTAAAGTCTAAATCAGCTTTAATATCAGGTTTGATGTGTTCACAAATCAATTAAACCAAATCTCTTTGCGAATAATCAATTTGCTCACCTAGGTTCTATCAGGTAATTAATCGCACTATCGTGCCTAACCAATTATCCTAAGATCTAAGTTCCAGATTCGTCAACCTAGAATTAGCTGTGAACACAACCTAAGGCGAAGAACTAATTCAGATGGTGATCCTAACAGATAATCAAACTAGCATTCAAAGAAATCCTTATGAGAAAACCCTAAACCTAAAGTGGATCTACTCAGACATGGTGAATGAAACAATCAACATAACTGAATAAATCATCAATAGAGGATAAGAATAACATGAGGTTTTGAGATCTGATCTCGGACGAAGGGAGATTCAGACTTGTCTCTCAAACCAAAGTAAAATCAAAGTATAATCAAAAGCTTAGAATAAAAGCATAGCCTAACATTGGCTGTAAAATCTATATAAATAACTTAAAACACGAATTGGGGTCTTCTTGTAAATATTAAAGACTTCTGGGCACTTTTGCAATTCTTCAAGTCTTGAAAAACTCGCGGGTCGTGTCTTGCTGCGATGGGTGTCGATCGATACCAAGGGGGTATCGATCGATGCTCGACGTGAAATCAGGTACTCAGCAACACGAATTTCAGCTTTGCTCCAAGATGCTCCAGAAAGCTCCAATATCTCCAATTATGCTTCAAACGTGCTAAAACATGTAAAAGACTCTAAAGTACTACAAAACACTAGAAAGACTCGATAAAAAGACTTATATCATGGCTTAAAAGGGGTAAAAACCATGATATATCAACTCCCCCAGACTTAGCCTTTGCTTGCCCTCAAGCAAATAGAAGACTAAACCAGAGAAAGATGTTTGAAAACGCGGAGACTCACCTGTTCACGAACCATCGAAATGACCCTCTTTCCAAGCACCCAAGTGTCACCCAATCAGCTTTTGATATAACCACCATGTACTTCTCCTTAGACATTCACAGCTTTTCCAGACTCCACACATTATCCCACAACTTTGTTCAAGTAAGCCCTCATCGGCAGTTTCATCGCTGCAGCCAATGTTCAAGAACCTTATAGATTCTTTACCATATAATATCACGACAAGGAACCTCCTTTTTTCACACTTTTTTGGTTTTATTTCTCTCCCCCAGACTTATTTCTTATTATGTTCTCTGCATTTACATATTAAGGTTTGAGACGCGAGTATTGATGGTGTTAGCCACCGAATCCCCGGTTCTTCCCTCAAAAGTAATCAATGGTGTAGACGAATAATGGTATCACGGGAAATTTTCCTAACCTCGCTTTCACCTTTGTGTGATCATCCCCTCTGAAGTAGAATAATGGGATCCTTGGAAACGTTCCTAGCCCTCTACTCAGAAGAAAATCATTTCATCTTTTATGCTCTTATTACTTGTAACAGGGAGAGAAATACCATAACTCTAAACACATGGGTTCCTTTATCAGATATGAATGATGAATCAAGCTCTTTAGACACTAACCACATTGATGAAGTGCAAAAATTGGCTTAGGCTTCAGAAGAACTCTGCTGGAGACATGGATGTTTTCCAGTCAACTGGTCAGTCCTTGGATTTTTCATTAGTCGATCTAGAACTGATCCTGTAACACTGTGCACTCAAAAATAAAATCAAATCAATAGGTTCAAGCACAAGATCATCATCTCCAACAAGTTTTTGACTCAATAAAACAATTTTTGACTCGATAAAACGACTGACTCTAAGAAAAACAAACACAATATCAGCAGACACCTCCCCCAGACTTGAACAACACTGTCCCCAGTGTTATCTAGCCTACAGTCAGTGAAAGAAAACAAAATAACAGAATAAAATTGGGAAAAACAAGAAGTTACCTTGCTGGAACATCGAGTATCGATCGACACACAGCCTGGTATCGATCGATACCAGGCTTAAATCGACTTAATGAACCTTTTATCCGCGATTGGTGTCGATCGATACCAATAGGGTATCGATCGACACTAGGCGATTTCGAGTCTGCTCCTTGTTTATCATGACACAAACACAGAACGAACGAAAAATAAAAAGAAAAACGACTCAAAAACAGACTCACCAGTGGGTTGCCTCCCACCAAGCGCTCGTTTAATGTCAATAGCTTGACTGTAACGCCCTTCAGGCTGGATAAGAGTGAGAGCTTGCACCAAAACAGGCTCCACAGCTCGACATTGCTATCTTTAGAGTTCTCCTCAACATGCTTTCCACGAATTCCTGCCCTTTCTCTTTCAGCTCACAAGTAAGAAGGACCCTAGCCTTAGAGAATGGCTTCGAGGCTCCTTTGCATTTGACCTTATACTCAATCGAATCTCCATCGCACTTCTGAGGTATCAAAGTGACATGGGGATTCTCGACCTTTTTGCTCTTGGCCTTCTTCTTTGTTACCTTGGCCTTCTTGACAACTTCCTTGGGGATGCTGGGCGGTTCAACTGAAACGTCTGTGACAGTAGGCTCATCAGGGGGCTCTTCCAAATTATCATTTGCTAGCGACTCTCCTGTGATAACCTTGATGCTAGAGACACGTGTGGGAGCACCTCTAGGAGGAATGGCATCATAGTAGACATCTCCGTCAATGTAAGAGAAAGAGAGTCTCTTATTAGGTGTGTCTATGATCGCGCCAGCAGTAGCCATAAACGGTCGTCCCAGGAGCAAAGGCATACGAGATATTGCACTCATCTCCACAACCTGAAAATCAGTATGCACCAGACAATCTCCTACTTTGACAAGCAAGCCATGGACAGTACCGTATGGAAGCGAGGTGGAGTCGTTCGCGAATGTGATAGATGCCTCTGGTGATCGAATGTCAGCGCCCAACCGTTCTGCAATTGCTCTTGAGATGACATTGACACTAGCCCCTGATTCAACGAGAGACTCTTTGAAATCAACTCCAGAGATAGAGCATGGAACCGCAAATTTCCCTGGATCTTCCCTTTGAGTCAGCTGTCTCAGTGGAGGTGGTGCACCTCTAGCCTTAATGAAGAGTGCCTTAATCTCTTCCTCAGTTTCTCTCCAATCCTTGAAGTAACTTAGCAGAGGACGGTGTTCCAGAGCTTCTTCAAAAGATGATTCAGGGGAAATCCTTCTTACCATCTTCTCAAAGCCACGCAGCTGCTTTGGAGAGATGTGATCCCTGAGGTGTTTAGGAGAAGGATTTGACTACTTAATCTTATGCGCATGTTTCTCAGTTCGTTTCTTAGCTCTCTCTGCCTGATACTCGGTTTCCTGGTCTTCCCAAAATTGGGCGATATTGACTTTCTGTATCAGCTTTTCAGGATGGTGTCGATCGATGCTTGGTGAGTGTCGATCGATACTGACTTTTTGCTTCGACTTTTCTTCGGGTGAGCATCGATCGATACAGACAGGGTATCGATCGATACTTCTATAATCGAACACTGGCTCGTTCTGCGAGGGGTATAGATCGACACCAGGTAGGGTATCGATCGATGCCTTGGCGATTTCAGGATCCTCATCAAAATTTTATGCACTTGAGGAGATCGCATTGACGTGAGAATTGTGTGGATGAATCGTCTTCCCCTTGGAAAATTCTGCAGTCTGAGCTACTTGCGTTTCCAGCATCCTGTGATTGGTATTGAGAGCCTCGATTTTCCCATTCAGGTCAATATAGAGATGGTTAAGCTTCCCATTGAAATCCACTTGCAGTTTTTGCTATCCCTGAAGAATCTTGTCAAGCATGGATTCCATCTTATTCTCTGTGGACTTTAGAGGGATGGGCTGGTACGAAGAGTTCCCGTAGTTGCGATTGTTGTTGTTGAAGTTTCGGTTGTTGTTGTACCCAAATTGCTGACCCTGAAATCAAGAACCACCAACATAGTCACAATCCTCCACTTCATTCTCAGCAGCAAAGTGGACCGCTTTTTGATTCTTCCCGAGCAAAATATCCAGCTTTGCTTGAACTTCAGCAAGCTGAGACCCATCAATTCCTGCAGCTTGCTTCTTCCGCTCGAAATCAGCATTCTTGGTGCTATTGCTAGACGCCAAGTTCTCAATTAGCACAACCGCATCATCTGGATACCTAGTGTTGAAGTTCCCATTACTCGCAGTATCCAAAGCCATCTGGTACCTCCAATCGATCCCTCTGTAGAAGGTACCCAGCAGCTGAACCTGATTGAACCCATGGTGCGGACAATCCCTCTGATATGACTTGAAGCGAATCCAAGCAGCCTTGAGTGCCTCTGTTGGACCTTGAGAGAACTAAGAAATTTTGTTCCTGAGCTCTTCGGATATCGCATCATCATAGAAATTGCACAGGAATGCATTCTTGGTCTCATCCCACGTAGTTAGCGAATCAGGAGCTAGCTGCTTCAGCCAATAAGCAGCACCTCCACCAAGAGAGTACGGGAAGAGTTTGCAGAAAAGGAACTCATTGGGCACTCCATTGTACTTCATACTAGTGACCAAATCCTCGAACCTCTCGATATGATCCATGGGATGCTCATGAGGTAGGCCATGGAAAGGACTCTGACTCACGAGAGCGTAATATGCAGGCTTCAGCTCGAAGTCGTTCCTCTGAAAAGTTGGGATGCGAATCGCAGATCGATTGACATAGAACTGATCAGGTCTGTTGTGCTCGCCAAGTGTCCTAGCTCGATCACCTGCAGCATTCCCAACGTTGGCGCGCCCAGGATCGATCGATGCATTGGCGATTTCATGAGGGTCAACTGTGCAATGAGAGAGGGCAGCGACTTGATGAAGCTGGAAACGTCATTGTCCCTCCTGCTGTTGTTGTTGAGATTGTCGCGCCAGGTGCGCAAGCCAACGTTGGGAATGCTGGAGTTGATTGAGTTAGAACACTTGGTGAGCACAACAAACCTGATCATCTCTCTGCCAATCGAGCTGCGATTCGAATCCCAACTTTTCAGAGGAATGACTTCGAGCGGAAACCTGCGTATTACGCTCTTGTAAGTCAGAACCCTTTCCATGGCCTACCTCATGAGCATCCCATGGATCATATCGAAAGGTTCGAGGATTTGGTCACTGGTATGAAGTACAATGGAGTGCCCAATGAGTTTCTTTTCTGCAAACTCTTCCCGTACTCTCTTGGTGGGGATGCTGCTTATTGGCTGAAGTAGTTAGCTCATGATTCGCTAACTACATGGAATGAGACGAAGAATGCGTTCCTGATCAATTTCTATGATGATGCGAGATCCGAGGAGCTCAGGAACAAGATCTCTCAGTTCGCTCAGGGTCCGACAGAAGCATTCAAAGCTGCTTGGATTCGTTTCAAGTCTTATCAGAGAGATTGTCCGCACCATGGGTTCACTCAGGTTCAACTGCTAGGCACTTTCTACAGAGGGGTTGATTGGAGGTACCAGATGGGTATGGATGCTGCGAGTAATGGGAACTTCTTCACCAGGTATCCGGATGATGCAGTTGTGCTGATTGAGAACTTGGCGTCTAGTAATAGCACCAAGAATGCTGATTTCGAGCGTAAGAAGCTAGCTTCTGGAGGAGTTGATGGATCGCAGATTGCTGACGTGCAGGCCAAACTGGATTTCCTGATCGGGAAGTTGAAGAAATCTGTGCACTTTGCTGATGAAGTCGCTAATGTGGAAGAAGAAGAGGAGGATGTTAACTACGTTGGTGGTTCTGGTTTTCAGGGTCAGCGATTTGGGTACAATAACAACCGAAACTTCCACAACAACAATCAGCAAGGTGGGTACAAGTTTGAGGGGAACCAATCTAGTTTAGGAGCGAAGCAATTTGCTCAGAAACCTCTACAGAGCAGCGATTTCACTCGAAACTATGGGAACTCTTCGTACCAACCCATCTCTCTGAAATCCACATAGAATAAGATGGAACTCATGATGGAACAGCTTCTTCGGGGACAAGAGAAGTTGCAAGGTGATTTCAATGGGAAGTTTGACTCTCAATACCTTGATCTGAATGGAAAATTGAAGCTATCAATCAGACCCAAAGGAAGCTGGAAACTCAGGTCGCTCAGACAGCAGCAGCTGTGAAAAGGCAGGAAGGTTTTCTTCCAGGGAGAACTGAAAATCCAAGAGCACAAGTCAATGCGATCTCCTCAAGTGCAGAAAATTTCGATGAGGATCCTGAAATCGCCAATGCATCGATCGATACACCTCAACATCATGCAGAAGAAGAATTAGCATCTAAAAGAATGCAATGACTGAAAGGAGCTCGCATCCACCCACTTCCATCATGATTAGGAGAGCATCAACATGTGGAGAATCCAGCTCAACGGCCTCGTGATATGCTCAATTTAATACCCTAATCAGATACTAAAGCAATTGTCGTAGTATAGCTAGGGGTCGAACACAAGGACTCACAGAAACACACAATAGATTCTAGATGCTGAATTACGCTAAGTGAAACAGATGTAATTAAAAGCAATGCAGAAATTAAAAGAGTTGTAAATCAATGGAGAGAATATAGGCTCAGGGTATTTCTCAGGAAATCAATGAATGCAGCTAAATTAACTAACATGATTCAGATTAAACACGGTTCTAGAACTCAAATCACTAAAATATAGCTAACCAACTCTCGTTGCGAAAACTATCTAAATTTAAATCCTAGGAATTCCAAATCTCTTTGCGAATCCTAAAGTCTAAATCAGCTTTAAAATCAGGTTTGATATGTTCACAAATCAATTAAACCAAATCTCTTTGCGAATAATCAATTTGCTCACCTAGGTTCTATCAGGTAATTAATCGCACTCTCGTGCCTAATCAATTATCCTAAGATCTAAGTTCCAGATTCGTCAACCTAGAATTTAGCTTTGAGAACAACCTAAGGTGAAGAACTAATTCAGATTATGAACCCTAAACAGATAATTAACCTAGCATTCAAAGAAATCCTTTATGAGAAAACCCTAAACCTAAGGTGGATCTACTCAGACATAGAGAATGAAACAATCAATATGATTGAATAAATCATCAATAAAATAAGAATAACAAGAGGTTTTGATATCTGATCTCGGACGAAGGGAGATTCAGACTTGTCTCAAACCAGAATAAAAAATAAAGCTTAGCCTACAAGTGGTTGTAAAAATCCTATAAATAACCTAAAACACGAATCGGGTCTTCTTGTAATTATTAAAGAATTCTGGACCAAGTTGCAATTCTTCAACTCTTCATTAAAGTCAATTGTCGTGTTAGCCTCGAAGAATATCGATCGATACCAGGGTGTATCGATCGATGCTTATCGCGAAATCAGGTACTCAGTAACCCGACTTCAGCTTTTGCTCCAAACTGTCCCAGAAAGCTCCAATAATTCCAATAGTGCTCCAAACGTGCTAAGACCTGTAAAAGACTCTAAAAGACTCTAAAAGACTCTATAATAGAATAAAGACTCGATAAAAATGACTTATATCATGGCTTAAACGGGGTAAAAACCATGATATATCAACTCCCCCAGACTTAGCCTTTGCTTGCCCTCAAGAAAATAGAAGACTAAACCAGAGAAATAGGTTTGAAAACGCGGAGACTCACCTGTTCATGAACCATCGAAAATATCCTTTTTCCAAATACCCAAATGTCACCAAATCAGCTTTTGATCTAACCACCATGTACTTCTCCGTAGACATTCGCAGCTTTTCCAGACTCCACCCATTATCCTACAGCATTGTTCAAATAAAACCTTCATCGCCAGTTTCATCGCTGCAGCCAATACTCAAGAACCTTCTAGACTCGTTACCAGACAATATCATGACAAGGAACCACCCTTTTTCACACTTTTTGTATCAATTTCTCTCCCCCAGACTTATTTCTTATTATGTTCCTTTTTTATTATTTTCAGCTTTGCATATACACATCAAGGTATGAGACGCGAGTATTGATGGTGTTTGCCACCAAATCCCCGGTTCTTCCCTCTCTATGTATCAAAGGATGTAGGCGAATAATTGCATCATAGGAAAATCCTAGCCTCGCTTCCAATCATTTGTGTGATCATTCCCTCTTAAGTAGAATAATGGGATCGCTGGAAATTTTCCTAACACTCTACTCAGAAGAAAATCATTTCAATATTTTATGCTCTTTTTTATCAACTTATAACAGGGGGGAGAGATACTATAACTTTAAACACATGGGTTCCTTTACCAGATATGAATGATGAATCAAGCTCTATGAACACTAACCACATTGATGAAGTGCAAAATTTTGGCTCAGGTTTCAGAAGAACTCTGCTGGAGACATGGATGTTTTCTAGTCAACTGGTCAGTCTTTGGATTTTTCATTAGTCGATCTAGAACTGATCCTGTAACACTGTGCACTCAAAAACAAAATCAAATCAATAGGTTCAAGCACAGGATCATTATCTCCAACAAGTTTTGACTCAATAAAACAATTTTGACTCGATAAAACAACTGACTCTAAGAAAAACAAACACAATGTCAGCAGACACCTCCCCCAGACTTGAACAACATTGTCCCCAGTGTTATCTAGCCTAGAGTTAGTGAAAATAAACAAATGAACTGAGTGGATTATGGAAGTTAGGATCCGTACCTGTACAGGGTATCAATCGATACTAGGCAGTATCGATCGATACCGACTGTATGTCGACACAATGATTAAAAATCAAGAGTGACGAGTTGCTTAACCAGGGCAAAGCGTTCCATTGTGTTAGAAGTTAGCACTGTTAGGAACACTCAAAAACAGGTTAAAAGCAACATGATATCTCAAACATAAATCCAAAGAAGTTCAAGTGCAAAAACAAACCCTGACATAAGTTCAACAGAAAAAGAAAAAGAAAGAAAAAGAAAAAGAAAAAAAAATACAAACGTGAAGATCAGATAAGACTAATCATGCGTCTCCTCGGAATCGCTCCCATGGTCTGCAGCAGGTGTATGTGAAGGTCCAGGCTGGGACGATGGATCAGCGTCAGTCGTGCAGCGGCAGTGAACAGCAGCCCATATGCTCCTCAAGCTGGCGATCATAAATCTCTGGAAGGCAGCTGGCTCCATCGGAACGTCCGTGTCCGCAGGCCACTGAGGCTCAGGAATGGGTGGACACGGTGCAGCCTGAGTACGTCCTCTCTGACGTGAAGTAGATGGGATATCAGCAGGAGGACGAACCTATCATCGAGTCATAGAGATCGAAGTCCGGAGGTCCGCAGGAGGCTCGAAACGAAGCAGAGTAGGGTCCTCGGATATGTCTGTCAGATCTCTAGCAGGTAACTACACCAGAAAACTCCCATCTTATTTGTTAAGGATCCACTTCCTCCCGGGTTTCAACCACTTAAGGTTCCTCATATGAGCCTCATCCAAGTATCGACGCGCAGTGACTATCGAGCAACTCGTAGTGCTGATCCCGAGGTGCTGGAAGATAGGTGTCAGAAGACTACCAACTGACTCCTTCTTCGTGCTCGTCCCTGTGAATGGTTTGGTCTTCAGAGAGACCAGATGATGTGCAAAGACAGCCCCAAGGTTAACACCTTCCAGCTCTGGCCACTTAAAATCCTGCTCAGGGATGATGTTCCTGACAGCCAGAAACAACAGTAGAAGCTCAGACACTCGCATCTTGTTAGGCTCCATCTTGCACATGAGAGTAGTGCTCAGGATCCTAACAAAGCATCGCAGAACCGGATGTCGAATATCCATCTGAGTGGACGTCTTAGAGTCGTACACACCATTCCCGAACCATGCCCAAAATCCACGTATGTCAGGATGGGCAGCTGGGAGAGCAATCCTCCTGCGATCTCTCTGAAAACCATAGAGGTCACAGAAGTCAGGGAATGAAATCATATACCTCACTCCGCGAACCATGAAAGATAGGGTGCCACCCTGTGCGTCTCGCAGGACCTCGTCTGAATAGCTAATGCGAGCAGTCGCCATGAACTGACGAACCAAGTCCGGAAAGAGATCATACTAACGTGTGGCCATGTGGCCAAAACCAATCCGCTCGAGCAGACGAGCAAAATCTGAGTCAAGACCCAGCTCATGCAGAGAAACTCCATCGACAAACCTAGTAGGCTCGATGGTGACACCCAACCACGCGTTATAGAACATCGTGTCGAAATCGTCCCACTCCTCAGAAATGGGTCTGAATGCGGTGTCATCACTCAAGGCATACGCCTTCTCCTGTCCATCCCAATCACAGTGGCAGGGGATCCTGGCCTTCTCGTTCAGCTTAGGCCAAGGACTTCTGCGTGGGCCTGCAGGAATATCCGTAGTAGACGGGTTAGAGCTCGATGCGCCTGTAGTCCTGGCTCTCTTGGACTGAGATGTCATATGCAAACAAAGACAGAAGGACACAACATAAATCCAACATCTCTCAGCAATCACAGAAAATTCTTATCGTCAAACTCGCATGGTGTCGATCGATACCAGGGGGTATCGATCGATACCCTAGGCCAAATCCAGTTTCATGGTTGCTCAAAATCCCAAATCATCAATAATGAAAACCAAGGCAATTCAAAGGCATAGGTTGGTTTGAAACTACCCTAGAACAACTCAGCAAACGACATGCATCGATAAAAACAAGTTGTAAAGAGTGGGATTTCACAAACCTTAAACCCAAAAATCGGACATAAACCGCTGAATTTAGAGAGCATACCTTTGCTGGGTTGCGAATTAAGTGCTAGAAACGGATAGAGGATGAAAATCCAATGAATCTAGGTGCTTAAATCGCCAAAATCGGTGAAGAAATGTGAAAGATGCGATTTGAGAGAGAAAAGGGGGCGGTGTCGATCGATGGAGAAGAAAGAGCAGAAAGAGAAAACCGAGGGTTTTAAGAGAGAACTTACCTTCCCGTGGATTATCGATCGATACCCAGTGGTATCGGTCGATACTAGCTGTTGTTTGTCAACACTGGATAGTGTCGATCGACACTTATGAAGAATTTTGTTCCTTTTTACGGCACTTGGTATCGATCGATACTTCTCGTCAAATCTGTTTCACGTTTAGACACAAGACCCAAGACACAAGACAAAAAAAAACAAAAATAAAAGAGTTATGTACAGACTCACCAGTGGGTTGCCTCCCACCAAGTGCTCGTTTAACGTCAATAGCTTGACTGTAACCCCCTTCAGGCTGGATAAGAGTGCGAGCTTGCATCAAAACAGGCTCCACAACTTGACATTGCTAGCGTCAGAGTTCTGCTCATCATATTTTCCACAAACTCCTGTCCCTTTTCTTTCAGCTCCGAGGTGAGAAGAACTCTTGCTTTGGAGAATGGTTTCGAAGTACCCTTGCACTTCACCTTATATTGAATTGAATCTCCATCGCACTTCTGAGGGGTTAAAGTCACAGAGGGAGCATCCTTTCCTTCTTTGCTCTTCCCCCTCTCCTTTGCCTGAACTGTTTCGATATTTTTCTTGATGAGAACAGAAGGACTATCTAGGACGTCTGTGACAGTTGGCTCGTCAGGAGGTTCTTCTAAAAGATCAGTTACCAATGTCTCTCCTGTGACAATGGTGATGCAAGATATATGTGTAGGAGTTCTTCTAATGGGGATGGCTTCGTAGTACACCTCCTTGTCAATATATGAGAACGAGATTCTCTTGCTTGGCGTATCCATAATCGCTCTAACCGTGGCCATAAACGGTCGTCCAAGAATCAGCTGCGTAATAGATCTATCACTCATCTCAACAACTTGAAAATCAGTAGGGACCAGACAACCTCCTACTGTCACCAGTAAATCAGTGATTGCGCCATATGGAGTTAAGGTTGAAGAGTTCGCGAATGTGATAGATGTCTTGGGAGATCGAATATCAGCTCCCAATCTCTCTGCAATTGCCCTTGACATGACATTAACGCTAGCTCATGAGTCGACGAGAGACTCTTTGAATTTAGCTCCAGAGATAGAGCATGAAACTGAGAAGATTCCTGGGTCTTCCCTCTTAGTCAGCTGCGTCAGTAGAGGTGGTCGAGGGTATTGCACTTTAGGCTTGTAGCCCCTTTCTTCAATCAACTTAGGTGGTGTCATCGATTCTGGTTCGATCTGCGAGGGGTATCGATCGATACCAGGTATGGTATCGATCGATACTCGGGACTTTGTCACGTTTTGAGAAAGGGTTTGGACTGGTATCGATCGATACTCGGTGGTGTCGGTCGATACCTTGGAGATTTCAGGATCCTCTTCGTCGTTCTTGGTAGAATCTTCTAAAATCTTGGCAGTCTGGGCCAACTGTGTATCCAAAATCGTCTGACGAGCACTGAGAGCCTCGATTTTGCTATTCAGATCAGTGTACAAGGTATCCAACCTCCTGTTGAAAGTTGTTGTCATCTGCTGCTGTCCGTGAAGAAGCTGTTCAAGCATGGATTCTATCCTGTTTTCAGAAGTTCTGTGTGGTGTGGGTGGGTATTGATACCCTTGATCTTGAGATCCAGCTCCACCAACGTAGTTAACACGCTCCACTGCATCTCTTTCAGCAAAACGAATAGTCTTCTTCTGCCTACCCATCAACAAATTATGCACTGAATCCAGCTTCGCATGCACCTCAGCAATCTGCAACCCATCCATGCTCTCAGCCTGCTTTCTTCTCTCATAGTCTGCATTCTTGGCGCTATGGCTAGATGCAAAGTTCTCAATCAGCTGATAAGCATCGTCAGGATATCTGGTAAAGAAATTTCCATTGCTAGCTGAGTCCAATGCCATCTGGTACCTACAGTCAATCCCTCTGAAGAAGAAATTCAGCAGCTAAACCATATCGAACCCATGATGCGGACAATCCCTCTGATAAGATCTGAATCGCACCCAAGCAACCTTAAGTCCTTCAGTTTCTCCCTGAGAAAATTTAGAGATCTTGTTCCTGAGCTCCTCGGATCTCGCATCATCAAAAAAATTGTTCAGGAAAGCGCTCTTAATCTCTTCCCACGTAGTCAGTGATCCAGGAGGTAACTGCTTCAGCCAGTAAGTAGCTTCCCCACCAAGAGAGTATGGGAACAGCTTACAGAAAAGGAATTCATTGGACACTCCTTCGTATTTCACGCTAGTGACCAAATCTTCGAATGTCTCCATGTGGTCCATAGGATGTTCATGAGGGAGACCATGAAAGAGATGCGATCCCACAAGAGCAAAGTAGGCAGGCTTCAGCTCAAAGTCGATCCTCTGGAAAGTAGGAATGTGGATCGCTGATCGATTGGTATAATACTGATGAGGCATGTTATACTCACCAATCGTTCGACCACGATTAACCACTGCATCATCCCCAACGTTGGCGCGCCCAGCTGGCGCGACAATCTCATCAACAACAACAGGAGGAACAACGACGGTTCCAGCTGCATCAGGTCTTAGTATCACTGTGTTGTTCATCTCTGATGTCTGCTTCGTCTTCCCGTTTGCACGTTCCAAATTCACACCTGAAACACACTAGGTAAGACACGTTAGTAACCAAAAAAGACGTTGAGTATCGATCGATACCAAGTGGTGTCGATCGATATCAACAAAGAAATCGCCCTAGTATCGACCGATACTAGTGAGTATCGATCGATACCGACGAACTTAGTCGAAACTCTACACCTAAAATCTAATGGCGAATTGAGTCCCCGGCAACGGCGCGCCAAAATTGATATGCTCAATTTAATACCCTAATCAGATACTAAAGCAATTATCGTAGTATAGCTAGGGGTCGAACACAAAGACTCACAGAAACACACAATAGATTCTAGATGCTGAATTACGCTAAGTGAAACAGATGTAATTAAAAGCAATGCAGAATTTAAAAGAGTTGTAAATCAATGGAGAGAATATAGGCTCAGAGTATTTCTCAGGAAATCAATGAATGCAGCTAAATTAACTAACATGATTCAGATTAAGCATGGTTCTAGAACTTAAATCACTAAAATATAGCTAACCAACTCTCGTTGCGAAAACTATCTAAATTTAAATCCTAGGAATTCCAAATCTCTTTGCGAATCCTAAAGTCTAAATCAGCTTTAAAATCAGGTTTGATATGTTCACAAATCAATTAAACCAAATCTCTTTGCGAATAATCAATTTGCTCACCTAGGTTCTATCAGGTAATTAATCGCACTCTCGTGCCTAATCAATTATACTAAAATCTAAGTTCCAGATTCGTCAACCTAGAATTTAGCTTTGAGAACAACCTACGGTGAAGAACTAATTCAGATTATGAACCCTAAACAGATAATTAACCTAGCATTCAAAGAAATCCTTTATGAGAAAACCCTAAACCTAAGGTGGATCTACTCAGACATAGAGAATGAAACAATCAACATGCTTGAATAAATCATCAATAGAATAAGAATAACAAGAGGTTTCGAGATCTGATCTCGGACGAAAGGAGATTCAGACTTGTCTCAAACCAGAGTAAAAAATAAAGCTTAGCCTACAAGTGGCTGTAAAAATCCTATAAATAACCTAAAACACGAATTGGGTCTTCTTGTAATTATTAAAGACTTCTTGACCAAGTTGCAATTCTTCAACTCTTCATTAAAGTCAATTGTCGTGTCAGCCTCGAAGAGTATCGATCGATACCAGGGGGTATCGATCGATGCTTGTCGTGAAATCAGGTACTCAGCAACCCGACTTCAGCTTTTGCTCCAAACTGTCCCAGAAAGCTCCAATAATTCCAATAGTGCTCCAAACGTGGTAAGACCTGTAAAAGACTCTAAAAGACTCTATAATAGAATAAAGACTCGATAAAAAGGACTAGTATCATGGCTTAAACGGGGTAAAAACCATGATATATCACCTCGCTTTCCCAAAATGAGATTTGCGTGTCAGGTCCCTCGAATGGGACTCTGTCCCGTATGTCAATGTTTACCCTCCGCTGATGTTTCTTGATTGAATTCATGGAGTTGCGACACAACTGGGATCCTCCATGGATAAAATCAATTCTTTTATTCGTGCTAGCAGGAGGTAGATCTGCCTCCTTGTCATCGGGGCGCTCTCGCCTCGTTGCTTCCTCGGATGAGCGTTCTCGCTTACGATCATCCTCAGATGGGCGATCTCGCCTTTCGCCATCTCGAGCTGGGTAATAGTTCCTCCTCGGAGGGGGTTTCTCTAGCTCGACATTGCCCAGCTCTCCCGCTGCGAATTTCGCAGCGAGCTGCTTCTTCACCTCGTGGCACTCCTCAGTTGAATGACCCTTGATTTTATGAAAATCACACCACTTGCTGGGGTCATACGGCTTGAATATGTTATGAGGTATGGTTTCCTACTGAGTACGAATGTAACCCCTGACCTCGTTTTTGGTCTTGGAATTCTTTTTTCCTAAACTTTTTAGGTCCCTGGGAGTTTGTCGTATGAGCTTGCTTACCTGAGGTTGCGAGTGCCTGTTGCTTTGGTTGAGCTGCACCTGTCTCCTCGAGAATAATCCAGCGCGAAGCGCGGTGTAGCGCATCATCTAGCGACACCGGCTCCCGGACTGTGAATTCCTCGAAGAATTTTGAGAATTTTAGCTGTCCATTTTGAAGAGCTTTCAGGGCCGTGGGGTTATATAAATTGGCAATTTTTGCCTTAACGGCCTTAAAACTGTCAATGTACTTCCGCAATGAGTCACATGGCTTTTGAGTAAGTACCCACAGATCGGCCTCTGAGGTCTCGATCTGGATAAATACCGAATATTACATCAAGAATGCTGCTTGAAGCTGGGTGAAGTTATCAATCGAATTCGGCTCCATGGAGGTGAACCATTCCACGGCTGAATCCGTTAGATTTTCGGCAAAGAAACGACAGCGTGCTGCCTCGAGGTCGCCCTCGAGTAATCGCACCCTTGAAAAGGCGAATTTGAAACTTCTCATAAATGCCTTGGGGTCGGTTTCTCCGTTATATCGGGGAAATCAGATGTTCCCGACATCTCCGAGCTGGGGGCTTGCAATCCGCGAGGTGAACGGGGTCTGATTGACTTCATTAATCACCATATCTATTACAGGTGCCGAGCTCAGAGTGACGTGGACCTGCGATCTCATCCCCTAAAGCTCGTCACTGGTATCTTCATAGTATTTCTTAATTGACTCAAATCCATGCAAGCCGCCGGATTCTAAACCGTTCTCGTTATTGCCCGGAGACCGGAGCAGGAATCCTTCTGGCGCCAGGTTTCCGACCTCATTTTCAGGTCGCGTTTTGATCTCGGGATTGTCCCGAGCTTCAACTTCATTGGGGTTCCCAGAACGATCTTGACTGGCAAATCGCTCTGAGGTCCGACCTATTCTCGGAAATGTCGCAAGTGAAGGAATCCCTCCTCCCGCGATCTGAATCGTGGAAGGAGTAAATTTGGGGTCCGATATTATCGAGCAGAACCGTGAGGTGGTGGCTGAGCCGACCATTCTGCTGGTCGAGGCATCGATATCCGAAAAGTATAGCCTCGTTACTGGTGGAGGTGAAAACATTAACCCTCCTTGTCCTGGTGGAAACGAGGCTTGTGTCCCCGGTCAGAGAGCATATCGCCCGATCGCGCCGATCCGAGCCGCCCTTTCGAGATCGTCTTGGCGAGCTACCATTATGCGATTCTGGTCTATGAGAACCGATATCAAGTTCCGGATCTCATCTATTTGATCCGGAGCCGGTTGGTTTAAGACTGCAGGTCCCGAAGGATCAACAGTTACATTGGTCCCAACCGTGACATTCGATTCCGGGGCGGTAACGGAAATGTTTGTTGTTCCATCTGAGCTCGCCGGAGCGGTGGCATCAGGCTGGGATTGTGGAATGGAGGCACTTATAGCTCCGGATGAAGCAGTGACTGTAGCACTTGTTGTGTCTGACATCTTCCTTGTTTAGAAGACTGGCTTCGCAGATTCTGAGAAGGAAATTGGTTTGCTCCTCCCCACAGACGGCGCCAAATTGTGAGAGCAGAATCTCACAACCTCAATTTTCATCTTGCAGGTTGTATGTTCTTGAAAATAACTTAGAAGATTTTGAGAGAAAAGTTGTATATTCCTTTGTTTGCCAAGAATTTGGTGCTTTACAATGAGGCTGATATTCAAAACTTATACTAGCTGAAAATGTAACTGCCTAATTATTAACTACAAAATTAAATGTGCAATCTTTTGTCTTTATTATGAAATAAATATGTTTGACCAGGCTTGAACATGCTCAAGTGCATACTCCTGTCTTCCTGCGAGCTCACTTCCTTTCCTCGTGCTCGGTTCTTCCGGCTTGTTGACTAGCTCTATCTCGCGACCTCGCTTACTTCAGCCTGTAAAAAATCTCATGAGACCTCGTCGTGGGCCGAGCCTTCCTTGCCGAGCGTGTTTACTCGGATTGGGCCTTTAATGCGAAATCTGGGCCCAACAATGGTGGTCTTCTATTTATAGTTGAAGAAGTCGGTCGGGACATGTGGAAAGTAAGTACGTGTCGCTCATCCGTGCCTCCATGTCGGTGGTCAATAGGTCGACATGTGGCTTGGACACGTGGTGGGCTCATATTTCTTCCAGGTCGGCTAGCGGTTTGGGTTGAGTTGGGCCTTCATAATTTTTATTTTTGATGGGCCAAAATTGATTTGAGCCTGAACTAGGGTGAGGGCTGTGCTAAGCCCACCACCCACAATGTTTCTTTGTAAACTTTGTACCACCTATTTGAATTCATTTATCCATGTGCAACAAACACTTATTGTATCAAATCCAATACGTTTAATTTCATCAAGATTCTTTAAACAAATTTGTCTGCGATTTCCACCAAATGATCACAGAGTTGTTGAGGCTTGCAGAACATTGGCATATGATATGTTTCTTCCATCTCCATAACTAAATTCACCAGAAAATTATTAATCATCCATCTTTGGTGTTTTTCTCGAATAGCTTTGTCCTCTTTGCACAAGATGTAAGCTCGAGGAACAGATCCATAACCTTCATCCGAGAAGTTCTTCATCTTTGATAAGTCGCTCACAAAAAATGATCCAGGCCTCTTTAGAAGCAATCTCAGTTCAAGATCCTAAACCAAGATTACAACATCACCATAAAAACTAACTTTTTTGTATTAGTTCGGTGTATGACTACTTCTTGAAAAAGAAAATCAGGTTTACACATGTTTTTTGCGATCGATCCACTATCATTTATATTAACTATATTATAATTTTAGTTAGTTTTATAAAAATTCTAAAAATTTAATTATTTAGTTTAAAAATTAAAGTTTTAAAAACTATTAAAATCTTAATTTAAAAATGTAAAATTCTTATATAGACGATATATTTTGAGAAATACCTTAAAATAACGAAAATTTTAGTTTTTTTTCTAAACCTAGCACCAAAATATTAAATTTCCAAAAATAACACAAATCAGTTTGTAAAAACAGATTTATATTTAAAAAAAGTACAAACAAAGTAAAAAACTTTATATTTGGGTTCTCCCATTCTAATTTATGCTTTAAATTTCCCCTCTAAAAAAAGTTTTCAAATATTTTTATATCAATTTATGTTATTATTTGAAATTTGAACGAGTTGTGCTATATTTGAAAGCAAAATTTAATGTGTATATTTTAGAGAATCGGCAATATATTTTTGTTTTCTTTTATCGCAATAGTTACGAGACCACAAAAAGTCAAAAGTAATATATTTTAAAAATATGCAAAGATTGTATTTTACCTTTTTTATTAATAAGAAAAACTTTTTAAAAAATCAATCTAGTGGTTCAATAATTATCCCACAAGCATTCTTGTTTGATGTCGGTTTGTTTAATAGAGGAATTAATAAAATTAAAAAACTATTAAATATTAATTTAAAAAGGTAAAAGTCTTATATAGACAATATATATTTGTTTTCGTCTTTTGCAATAATTAGAGATCACGAAAAGTCTAAAGTATTTTACTTCTTTTAATTTATAAGATTTTTTTAAAAAAATCAATCTAGTGATTCAATGATGATCCCAAAAGCATTCCGGTTTGATGTCGGTTTGTTTAACAAAGGTTAAAATTGAAAACATATTGGTAAGTATATATAACTAGATTGTAATTTAATATTTTATAACCCGTGAAACAAAAATTCAACACTAAAAAATAGAAAACAAAATTAAATCATCCGTAAAAATATATAATACATAAATTTAGAAACAAAATTTAAGATGAAATAAATATATACCTTGAAAGAAAAATTTGGTGAAAAGATACAATAAATAGTTTTGGATACGATTATTGGACTTTTAATTTTTTGGTGTATAATTGACTTACTATCAAATTGTGGTTTATATAGAAGTGAGAAATTAAAATTATTTTCTTTTTATGATTAATTTCCTTAATCTAAATGGAACAATTAAGGAATGTTTTTTTTATACTAATTTTACATTTTAGGATAAATTAAAATTTTTAAAATTTTAATTTTATTTTTTAATAACTTTATCTTTTAAGATTATGAATCGGTTAAATTTCTAAGTTTTTTTTATTATTCGATTTTAAATTTTTCCAACTTTGACTCGATACGTATCGCGATCAGGTGGATTAACACCTTTGAAACATTCAGTTTTATATAATAAGAAGATTTCCTTATTCTAAACTGAATTATGGTTTTTAAAAAAAAAACAAATTGGCTTTTATTCCTTTTTTGTATGATTGTTATCTATTATTTAATTTTCTTATTCTAATTTGAAATATAATTTTTCCTTTTTTAAAAACTTTGGTTTTTATTTATAGTTTTTGTTTAATTTCCTTAATCTAAAAATTACTACTATTTTTTCATTTTACCTTTTAGAATTAGGAATCGATTATACATTTTACTTTTATTGTTAATATCATATGTTAAAATATAATTAGAAATTTATTAAACACATGTCGAAGTCTAATTGATTCACTTAACATGTGCCACGATCATGCGGATTATTAACTTTCAAACATTTTGTTTTATATAATGAGAGATTTTATAACCTGTGAAAAACCTAAAAATAAAAAATAAATTAAATCACCCATAAAAATAAATAACATAAAAATTTAGAATCAAAGTGTCCGTTGAAATAAATATATATTATGAAAGTAGAATTTGGTGGAGCATATATAATTAAATACCTTTGAAAACGATAATTGGACTTTTTATTTTTGGTATGTAATTGACATATACTACCAAATTATTGATGTAGAGCTGAGAAATTAGAGTTTTTGTTTTCTTTTAGGATTAGTAATCCATTGTTTTATTTTCTTAATCTAAATAGAAAAACTAAGTTTTTTTATTATTATTAAATTTGCCTTATAGGATAAATGTAGATTTTGTTTTTAATTAACTTTAGCTCTTTGGATTATGAATCGATTATTAATTTTTTCAAATTTTATGTTTTCCTTTTTTATATTTTTTTTTGTTAAGTAACTTTACCATTTAGGATTATGGATCGATTATTAATCTTTCCAAAATTTTATATTTTTTTATTAATTGGTTATTAATCGATTTTAAATATTTCCATTATAATTTTTTGATTTTTCCTATTTTTTATTAATTGTTCCATTAAAATTGTTGTCTCACAGAGACTATTTTTGTTCTCTCATTTAATCTTATCAGAAATTTATGATCAGAGGCTTTGTAGTTCTTATTGCATTTTTGCACATTGAAATTGCAAATTTCAATAAGATTTCCTTCACATAATTGACCTCCAAATTTTTCAAGAAGAGAATGGTGAACAGAATCTTGAATAGTATTTACGACGATAGGAGCGCTTCTTGTTTAAGTTATCTAATGTTAAATAGTCTCTATTGTTATTTAGAATTTCAGCATTCATTCTTTCTCTCTTGATATTCGTGTTAAAAAAAACTGCATTAACGTACAACATATTTGTCACGGGTAATCATAATAAGTGATTGTATATAACGTACAACATATTTTTCACACCACCTCTATATGCATTAACGTACATCATATTTTTCATGTGTAATCATAATAAGTTGTTGTATATAACGTTAAAGAAAAAAAAAGTGATCGTTTTGCATTAACGTACATCATATTTGTCACGGGTAACAAAGTGATCGTTTTGGAAACCCATCATAATAAGCGATTGTATATAACCTACATATTTCATAATTACACAAAAGATTACCACTAATTAATTAATGTCGTGAAAATTGAGAAACTATTAAATTGTTTATATAGAAGTAAAGAATTATAATTCTTTTTCTTAATGATAACTAAGAGGTAATTTTTTCTGTAATTAGTGGTAATATTTTGTGTAATTATGAAATATGTAGGTTATATACAATCGCTTAATATGATTGTATTCTTTTTTTTTAATTTCCTTAATCAAAATAGAAAAATGTTTATCTACTTTTTTAAAATTTAGTTTTTATAGATAAATTTCCTTAATCTAAAAGCAATTTTTATTTTCCTTATTTTCTGTTAACTTTACATTTAGGATTAAGTCTATGTTCTATGTTTTATCTTTTCCTTTTTTTAAAACTAACTTTACTTTTAGGATATTCCTTTTTTTTTATAAAGATACTCCCCTTTTGTTTTTGCTAAATTTACTTATAGGATTAAGTCTTTTTTTCTTCTTATTCTTAACTTAAACTCTAGCTTTTAATTTTAAGTTAAATTTCCTTAAACTTTTATATTAACCCGACACGTGTCAAAATCTAATGAATTAACTCGACACGTGTCGCGATCTGGCGAGTTACTAACTTTGAATCATTCTCTTTTATATATATATAGATTTATGATATAAATGAAATTACCTCAGTTGGACAGCTGATAGAGACCGAGCTTCATGAACTTACGGCTGAAGAACATACTCAGCCCGGAACTGTCTGAGCCGTATGGTTCGAATTCGGTGCACATCCATGACTCTTGTGGCATCTTGCTTCCAAACTTTTACGTAATAAAAAACAAAAAACTCTATTAAATATACAAGAAAATATCAAATCTTACGGTGCTAAAACTCTGATGTTAACAATCTAATATCGAAAGTTAGATGACTTATCGTAATATATAAGGAGCATTAGTCAATTTGCTCATTTATAATTGGTTTTAATTTGAGTGCTTATGCAATTTAATATTGTATCAAAGTCCGACTTTGATCTAAGTAGGATGGTCCAAATAAGTTATGTTACTGATCTCATTATTTTAAATGAATCGGAAGAGCCATCATTTTTATAAAGGTATGTTATGAATCGCATATAAAAAATAAGATGATATTCTAGAATAGCATACAAAGAGCATGTATTAATTTGCCAAACTTAATTTGACGACCATAAAAAAAAAATGAAAATTCAACTAAGATCTGACTTTGGCTAGATATCAAAATTCATTGGACGTTTGTGTTTTTACACGTTTTAAAAAGATGAAAATAATTTTTTTGTTTATGATTAGCAGGTTATGGATCGAGACCCGTACCTTTTTAGATTCGGGAATAGATTAAGTTATATATTTTGTCTCAAGGGCCACTCGATCCTACGACTTCTAGATTTCGTCCTTGTTATTTTTTCAGTTGAGCTAGCGACACTTGGAAGGATGAAAACAAATTAATTCATTAGATCCACAAAGACGTTAGATGGTTAATACTAGGGATGTTAAAATGGGCCAGAAAACTTGTGGGCTTAATGAGGTCATGTTAAACGGGCCAGCCTGTTTAGGCCCGTTTATTAAAATGTAGTTAAACGGGTCAGCCCGTTTAGACCCGTTTATTAAGCGGATTTACGCGATAATAAACAGGTAGCCTGTTTAAACCTATTTATTATTTTTTATTTGAAAAATATATATTCTTAAACAAAATGACATCATTTAATTATTTTGTTTTAGGTTTTACATTTTCTGAGTTTGAATCATTCGACTGACTGTATTTAAGGGATTCAAGTCTTTTTAAAAAAAACCTATGTACAATTTAGAAGGTAAGAATTTGAGTGTATAAATAGGAAGATTCCTTTTAAAAAACATTACTAACTTGATTATTTTAGGATACTCATAACACCAAATAATTAATATATATGATATTATACTATATTTTGATTTTTAAAAATTTCCCGCAAAATTGCCTTATTTTAAGAAAAATGCAAAATTAGCAACATATTTAATTTGTCGATCTATTTTAAAGCTTAATTAATTAACATGATTCATCCAAATTGATATACTATATTGGGAAAGCTATATTGTATCGAACATTTTTTCATTGAGTTATAATTTAAGTGAAATCAAACATATTTTAATTTTATAGTTGAGTTTATACAATGCAAATAGATGCAAAGTTATTAATTTAAAAAAATCAAGTAAATAATTTTAATATATTGGTTTTCATGTTTTTTTTTGTCTAAGTTGTATAAAAATAAAATACAGTTAATAAACAAAAACAAAAGAAATCAAATAGCAAAAAAAATAAATAAATGGGCCCAAACAGGCCTATATATGTCAGACGGACTTTAATGTAAACGGGCATTAAAGGGCACACACTTAAACGGACACACATTTAAACGGGCGGGGCTGAACAGGCGGAGCTAAACGGATGGGACTAAACGGACTCGGACCTAAACGGCTGGATCTAAACGGGTCGGGCCCGCCCTTTTTAACATCCCTAGTTAATACATATCTATGGTTATCGACATATCGCATACATACCACAAAAAAATTATAATAGTATATTGCAAAATTATAATCTTAGGATGTTTGTTCGAACCGGATTTAGCACGCCTACCAAACAGTGCATTTATAGAGCGGGGACTCAAACCGATCGTCACAGATACGTAGGGGTGTCAATTAGGGCCAAAGCCCGAAGGCCGGCCCGACCCGATCCTGAAAAACAGCGGGCTCGGGCCTAAAAATATAAGCCCAAAAAAAATCGGGCTTTTCGGGCTAGTGTGTTTTCGGGCTTAGCCCGATCGGGTTCGGGCTAGCCCGAAACTTTATATTTTAATTTGTTAGAGATTTTATTTAAACATTTATCTTTCTGAAAATAATAATTTGACAGATTTTCTATACATTTCGTGATCCATGTACCATTATCATTCATCCATATTTACTTCATATTTTTAAAATCATTATATATAGACTTTCAATGATATTTCTATATAATTTATACATGTCAAAACTTAATATTATTTTACTTTTTTTTTATTTGTACCTCTTGATGGTGATGAGGATTTAGAAGACGGTGAAGGAGATTCTAATCTAAACTCTACAACCTAGATTTGAAGTGTTTTGATTTTTTGTTTTATTTGGTAATACAATTTATTTGAATTTTATTTGTTTTTTTTGTCAAACTTTTGCTTTTAAATTTAATTGGATTTGATATAATACATTTCAATTTAGATTTATTTTGATAAATAGTTTGTTTTAATTATTCATCTGAGAATTGTGAATTTTTTGTTAGTAAATAAAAGAACGAAAAAGCCCGAAAAGCCCTGAAGCCCTGTCCGGGCCGGGTCGGGCTTTGGAATATATGCCCAATTTTTTTCCGGGCCGGTCCAGGCCGGGCTCAAATATATGCGGCCTTTACGGGTTTCGGGCCGGGCCGGGCTAGCCCGATTGACATGCCTACGGATACGACCGAGGTGGTCATTGGACCAGGTAGGTCTCCTAACCACCAAGGTTCGATACGAGATTGATGTGGACTTCGGCCTTGTCTCGACGACGATGAGCTGAGTGAACATTGGCGTTGAGGTCGCCAGACGAGATGGTAGGTCGGCAAGGATGAGCGACGAACCGAGAGATGGTGAATGGGTTTTGTTAAGATCACATATGCGCCTTGGAAGGCTGCCTACGTACCCTCAGAGTGGGATCAAGTCGATCGTAGTTCACATTACAGGTATTAGGTCGTCCATCTAGGAGACAGCTCATGTCGTCCATCTGGGAGACAACTCAGGTCATCCATCTGGGAGACATTTCAGGTCGTCCATCTGGAAGGAAACTCAGGTCGTCCATTTGGAAAACAACACAGATCGTCCATTTGGAAGACAACTCAGGTCGTCATCTGGAAGGCAGCTCAGGTCGTCCATCTGGAAGACAGCTCAGGTCGTCCATTTGGAAGACAGCTCAGGTCGTCCATCTGGGAGACAGCTCAGGTCGTCCATCTGGAAGACAGCTCATGTCGTTCATCTGGAAGACAACTCATGTCGTACATCTGGAAGACAGCTCATGTCGTCCATCTGGGAGACAGCTCAGGTCGTCCATCTGGGAGACAGCTCAGGTCGTCCATCTGGAAGACAGCTCATGTCGTCCATCTGGGAGACAGCTCAGGTCGTCCATCTGGGCGGAGCAGCTAGTCTATTGTCTTAGCTCCCCTCCTTTTTTTCGGGGATCGTTCCAAATAATGATGTTGGTCTTCTATTTATAGTTGAATAAGTCGGTCAGGACATGTGGAAAGTAAGTACGTGTCGCTCATTCGTGCCTCCAGGTCGGTGGTCAACAGGTCGACATGTAGCTTGGACACATGGTGGGCTCATATTTCTTCCAGGTCGGCTGGTGGTTTGGGCTGCGTTGGGCCTTCATAATTTTTAACATTGATAGGCCGAAATTGATTTGGGCCTGAACTAGGGTCAGGGATGTGCTAAGCCCACCACCCACAATGTTTCTTTGTAAACTTTGCACCGCCTATTTGAATTCATTTATCCATATGCAACAAACCCTTATTGTATCAAATCCAAAACGTTTAATTTCATCAAGATTCTTTAAACAAATTTGTCTGCGATTTTCACCAAATGATCACAGAGTTTTTGAGGCTTGCAGAACATTGGCATATGATATGTTTCTTCCATCTCCATAACTAAATTCACCGGAAAATTATTAAACATCCGTCTTTGTTGTTCTTCTGGAATAGATTTGTCCTCTTTGCACAAGATGTAAGCTCGAGGAACAGATCCATAACCTTCATCCGAGAAGTTCTTCATCTTTGATAAGTCGCTCACAACAAATGATCCAAGCCTCTTTAGAAGCAATCCCAGTTCAAGATCCTAAACCAAGATTACAACATCACCAACCGAACTAACTTTTTGTATTAGTTCGGTGTAGGACTACTTCTTGAAAAAGAAAATCAGGTTTACACATGTTTTGCGATCGATCCACTATCATTTATATTAACTATATTATAATTTTAGTTATTTTTGCAAAAATTCTAAATATTTAATTATTTAGTTTAAAAATTAAAGTTTTAAAAACTATTAAAATCTTAATTTAAAAATGTAAAATTCTTATATAGACGATATATTTTGAGAAATACCTTAAAATAACGAAAATTTTAGTTTTTTTTTCTAAACCTAGCACCAAAATATTAAAGTTCCAAAAATAACACAAATCATTTTGTAAAAACAGATTTATATTAAAAAATTACAAACAAAGTAAAAAACTTTATATTTGGGTTCTCCCATTCTAATTTATGCTTTAAATTTCCCCTCTAAAAAAGTTTTCAAATATTTTTATATCAATTTATGTTATTATTTGAAATTTGAACGAGTTGTGCTATATTTGAAAGCAAAATTTAATGTGTCTATTTTAGAGAATCGCCAATATATTTTTGTTTTCTTCTATCGCAATAATTACGAGACCACAAAAAGTCAAAAGTGATATATTTAAAAAATATGCAAAAATTGTATTTTACCTTTTTTATTAATAAAGAAAACTTTTTAAATAATCAATCTAGTGGTTCAATCATTATCCCACAAGCATTCTTGTTTGATGTCGGTTTGTTTAATAGAGGAATTAATAAAATTAAAAAACTATTAAATATTAATTTTAAAAGGTAAAAGTCTTATATAGACAATATATATTTGTTTTCTTCTTGTGCAATAATTAGAAGATCACGAAAAGTCTAAAGTATTTTACTTCTTTTAATTAATAAGATTTTTTTTAAAAATCAATCTAGTGATTCAATGATGATCCCAAAAACATTCCGGTTTGATGTCGGTTTGTTTAACAAAGGTTAAAATTGAAAACATATTGGTAAGTATATATAATTTATGATATAAATGAAATTACCTCAGTTGGAGACAGCTGATAGAGACCGAGCTTCATGAACTTAAGGCTGAAGAACATTCTCAGCCCGGAACTGTCTGAGCCGTATGGTTCGAATTCGGTGCACATCCATGACTCCTGTGGCATCTTGCTTCCAAACTTTTACGTAATAAAAAACAAAAAAACTCTATTAAATATACAAGAAAATATCAAATCTTACGGTGCTAAAACTTAGGGGTGGGCAAAAAAATCATAACCAAAAAAACCAAACCGAACCAAACCGAAATAAACCATATAGTTTGGTTATGGTGTAACCTAAAAACCCATTTGGTTATCATTTTTGTTAAGAGTTCGGTTTCAGTTTGGTTTGGTTTAAAACCGTAAAACCGAATAGTTTTTTCTGTTTTTATATTTTAGATTAATTTTATATAGCTTTATATTTTTTTGGTTTGGTTTAGATTTATCATTTATCCATTCTTGTTTTTTGGTTTAGTTTAGATTTATTAATTTTATATAACTTTCTTGTTTTTCTTTATTTGTTGTTAATTTTGTTGATCGGAGATTCATAAGCAACATGAGAAGACGAACAATCGTGGCTAATGAACTTTTCATATATTTTCTAGGTTTTTTTTAGTCTTGATTTTTATTGATGATTTGGATTTACGAACAATTTGATTTGGATTCTAGTCTTTGAATTCTTTTTGTTTTTGCACTTATTAGTATGCCTACTTATTAGCTTAATGTATTATTTATACATTCGTTTTATTTTTGCTTATTGTATGAGCCTTATCAAAAGTTATGAACCAAACTAAAAACCGTAACCAAACCAAACCGAACCGAGCCAAAATTGCATATGGTTTTTAAATGGTTTCATTTTTTATAAAACTGATAAACCGAAAACCGTTAAAAACCGAACCATACCAAACCGAAATATATATGGTTTTTATATGGTTTGAATTTTTATAAAACCGAAAAACCAAAAAACCGAAAAAACCGAACCGAAACCAAACCACAAACCGAAGTGTCCACCCCTGCTAAAACTATGATGTTAACAATCTAACATCGAAAGTTAGATGACTTATCGTAATATATAAGGAGCATTAGTCAATTTGCTCATTTATAATTGGTTTTAATTTGAGTGCTTATGCAATTTAATATTGTATCAAAGTCCGACTTTGATCTAAGTAGGATGGTCCAAATAAGTTATGTTACTGATCTCATTATTTTAAATGAATCGGAAGAGCCATCATTTTTTTTAAAGGTATGTTATGAATCTCATATAAAAAATAAGATGATATTCTAGAATAACATACAAAGAGCATGTATTAATTTGCCAAACTTAATTTGACGACCATAAAAAAAAATGAAAATTCAACTAAGATCTGACTTTGGCTATATATCAAAATTCATTGGACGTTTCTGTTTTTACACGTTTAAAAAAGATGAAAATCATTTTTTTTTGTTTATGATTAACTGATTCTGGATCGAGACCCGTACCTTTTTTAGATTCGGAAATAGATTAAGTTATATATTTTGTCTCAAGTGCCACTCGATCCTGCGACTTCTAGATTTCGTCCTTGTTATTTTTTCAGTTCAGCTAGCAACACTTGGTATGATGAAAACAAATTAATTCATTAGATACACAAAGACGTTAGATGGTTAATACTAGTAATGTTAAAATGGGCCAGAAAACATGTGGGCTTAATGAGGTCATGTTAAACGGGCCAACCTGTTTAGGTTCGTTTATTAAAATGTAGTAAAACGGGTCAGCCCGTTTAGGCCCGTTTATTAAACGGGTTTAAGCTATAATAAACAGGTAGTCCGTTTAAACCCGTTTATTATTTTTTATTGAAAAAATATATATTCTTAAACAAAATGACATCATTTAATTATTTTGTTTCAGGTTTTACATTTTCTGAGTTTGAGTCATCCGACTGACTGTATTTAAGGGATTCAAGTCTTCTTTTTTTAAACCTATGTACAATTTAGAAGGTAAGAATTTGAGTGTATAAATAGGAAGATTCCTTTAAAAAACATTACTAATTTGATTATTTTAGGATATTCATAACACCAAATAATTAATATATATGATATTATACTATATTTTGATTTTAAAAAATTTACCGCAAAATTGCATTATTTTAAGAAAAATGCAAAATTAGCAACATATTTAATTTGTCGATCTATTTTAAAGCTTAATTAATAAACATGATTCATCCAAATTGATATACTATATTGTATCGAACATTTTTTCATTGAGTTATAATTTAAGTGAAATCAAACATATTTTAAATTTGTAGTTGAGTTTATACAATGCAAAATAGATGCAAAGTTATTAATTTAAAAAATTCAAGTTAATTATTTTAATATATTGGTTTTCATGTTATTTTTTTGTCTAAATTGTATAAAAATAAAATAAAGTTAATAAACAAAAACAAAAGAAATCAAATTGCAAAAAAATAAATAAATGGGCCCAAACAGGCTTATATGTGTCAGACGGGCTTTAATGTAAACGGGCATTAAAGGGCACACACTTAAACGGACACACACTTAAACGGACGGGGCTTAACGGGCGGAGCTAAACGGACGGGACTAAACGGGCTCAGACCTAAACGGCTGGATCTAAACGGGTCGGGCCCGCCCTTTTTAACATCCCTAGTTAATACATATCTATGGTTATCGACATATCGCATACATACCACAAAAATATTATAATAGTATATTGCAAAATTATAATCTTAGGATGTTTGTTCGAACCGGATTTAGCACGCCTACCAAACAGTGCATTTATAGAGCGGGGATGATGTGCTCAATTTAATACCCTAAGATACTAAAGCAGTTGTTGTAGTAAGTGTAGGGGTCGAACCACAAAGACTCACAGAGATCACACAATAGATTATGAAGTGTCGAATTACGCTAAGCCAAACGAATGTAATTAAAAACAATGAAGAAATTAAAAGGGTTGTAAATCAATTGGAAGAATATAGGTCCAGGGTTTTTTCTCAGGAAATCAATGAATGCAGACTAACTAACTAACATGATTCAGATTAAGCACTGTTCTAGAACTCAAATCACTAAAATATAATTAACCAACTCTCGTTGCGAAAACTATCTAAATCTAAATCCTAGAAATTCCAAATCTCTTTGCGAATCCTAAAGTCTAAATCAGCTTTAAAATCAGGTTTGATATGTTCACAAATCAATTAAACCAAATCTCTTTGCGAATAATCAATTTGCTCACCTAGGTTCTATCAGGTAATTAATCGCACTCTCGTGCCTAATCAATTATCCTAAGATCTATATTCCAGGTAGCTAATCTAGAACAAGCTTTGAACACAACCTAAGCGAAGAACTAATTCAGATGGTGAATCCTAAACAGATAATTAACCTAGCATTCAGAGAAAACCCTTATGAGAAAACCCTAAACCTAAAGTGGATCTACTCAGACATGGCAATTGAATCAATAGACATAACTGAATAAATCATCAATAGAATAGAAAGAAGGGTTTAGAGATCTGATCTCGGACGAAGGGAGATTCAGACTTGTCTCTCTAAAACCAAAGTAAAATCAAACACAGAAAATAAAAGCATAGCCTAAACAATGGCTGTAAAATCCTATTTATAACCTAAAACACGTTCTGGGCCATCTTGTAAATATCAAAGTCTTCTGGGCCAATTCTGCAATTCTCCAGCTCTTCATTAAGTTGCGGTCCATGAAATCTCGATGAGTGTCGATCGATACCAGGGGGTATCGATCGATGCTCGGTGCTCAGATGGGGCTCTTAGTCATCAGACTTCAGTCTCGCTCCAGAATGCTCCAGAAAAGCTCCAATAATTCCAATTAAGCTCCAGACGTGCTATAACCTGTGAAAGACTCTAAAAGACTCCAAAACACAAGAAAAGACTCTATAAAAGGACTTATATCATGGCCTAAACAGGGTAAAAACCATGATATATCAACTCCCCCAGACTTAGCCTTTTGCTTGTCCTCAAGCAAATAGAAGACTAAACCAGAAAAAGAGGTTTGAAAACGTAGAGACTCACCTGTTCCTGAACCATCGAAATGACCTCTTTTCCAAGTACCCAAATGTCACCTGATCAGCTTTCGATCTAACCACCATGTACTTCTCCGTAGACATTTGCAGCTTTTCCAGACTACACACAAAATCCCACAGCATTGTTCAAGTAAAGCCCTCATCGCCAGTTTCATCTCTGCAGCTAATATTTAAGAACCTTCTAGACTCTTTACCAGACAATATCTTGACAAAGGAACCACCCTTTTTCACACTTTTTTGTATCAATTTCTCTCCTCCAGACTTATTTCTTATTATATCCTTATTATTATTTTTTTTTTTTTTTTTCAGCTTAGCATATACATATCAAGGTAGGAGACGCGAGTATTGATGGTGTTTGCCACCAAATCCCCGGTTCTTCCCTCTCTATGTATCAAAGGATGTAGGCGAATAATGGCATCATAGGAAAATCCTAGCCTCGCTTCCAATCCTTTGTGTGATCATCCCCTCTTAAGTAGAATAATGGGATCGCTGGAAATTTTCCTAACCCTCTACTCAGAAGAAAATCATTTCAATCTTTTATGCTCTTAATCTATCAACTTATTTCAGGGGAGAGAGATACCATAATTCTAAACACACGGGTTCCTTTATCAGATATGAATGATGAATCAAGCTCTATGAACACTAACCACATTGATGAAGTGCAAAAATTTGGCTCAGGCTTCAGAAGAACTCTGCTGGAGACATGGATGTTTTCTAGTCAACTGGTCAGCCTTTGGATTTTTCATTAGTCGATCTAGAACTGATCCTGTAACACTGTGCACTCAAAAACAAAATCACATCAATAGGTTCAAGCACATGATCATAATCTCCAACAAAATTTTGACTCAATAAAACAACTGACTCTAAGAAAAACAAAAACTTTGTCAGCAGACACCTCCCCCAGACTTGAACAACACTGTCCCCAGTGTTATCTAGCCTAGAGTCAGTAAAAGAAACAAAAGAAAAGGATAGAACGAAGAGAAACAAGAAATTACCTTCCTGGAACACCGAGTGTCGATCGACACACAGCATGGTATCGATCGATACCATGCTTAGATCGACTTGGTGAACTTTCATCCGCGATTGGTGTCGATCGATACCAGTGGGGTATCGATCGATACTTAGGCGATATCGAGTTGCTCCTTGTTCATCCTGATACAGACTCAAAACAAACGAAAATAAAAACAAAAACGAATCAAAAACAGACTCACCAGTGGGTTGCCTCCCACCAAGCGCTCGTTTAACGTCAATAGCTTGACTGTAACGCCCTTCAGGCTGGATAAGAGTGAGAGCTTGCACCAAAACAGGCTCCACAACTTGACATTGCTATCTTCAGCGTTCTCTTCAGCATGCTGTCCACAAATTCTTTTCCCTTCTCTTTCAGCTCAGAAGTAAGCAGTACTCTAGCCTTAGAGAATGGCTTCAAGGCTCCTTTGCATTTGACCTTGTACTCAATCGAATTCCCATCACTCTTCTGAGGGATCAAAGTGACATGGGGATTCTCAACTCTTTTGCTCTTGGCCTTCTTCTTTGTTGCCTTAGTTTTATTGGCAATTTCCTTGGGGATGCAGGGTGGTTCACCTGGAACATCTGCGATCGCAGGCTCATCAGGAGGCTCTTCCAAAAGATCAACTGCCAGCGACATATCTGTAGCAACCTCAATGCTAGATACACGTGTGGGAGCAACTCTAGGGGGAATGACACCATAATAGACCCCTTTGTCAATGTAAGAGAAAGAGATTCTTTTATTGGGTGTGTCTATGATCGCGCCTGCAGTAGCCATGAACGGTCGTCCCAAAAGGATAGGCATACGAGATATCGCACCCATCTCTACAACCTGAAAATTAGTAGGAACCAGACAGTCTCCTACTTTGACCAGCAAACCATGGATAGTACCGTGTGGAAGCGAGGTGGAGTTGTTCGCGAATGTGATAGATGCCTCTGGTGATCGAATATCAGCTCCTAACCGCTCTGCAATTGCCCTTGACATGACATTGACACTAGCTCCTGAGTCGACAAGAGACTCTTTGAACTCAACTCCAGAGATAGAGCATGGAACTACAAATTTCCCTGGATCCTCCCTTGGGGTCAACTGTCTCAGTGGAGGTGGACCTCTAGCCTTAATGAAGAGTGCCTTAATCTCTTCCTCAGTTTCTCTGCAATCCTTGAAGTGACTTAGCAGAGGACGGCACTCTAGGGCTTCTTCAAGGGTTGAATCAGGGGAAATCCTTCTTACCATCTTCTCAAAGCCACGCAGCTGCTTTGGAGAGATGGGATCTCTGAGGTGTTTAGGAACAGGATTCTCCTTCTTGGGGTTGCGAGCTCTTTTCTCAGCTCGTTCCTTAGCTATTGCTGCCTGACGCTTCGTTTCATAGTCTTCCCAAAATTGGGCGATGTTGAATCGTGCTGCCGCTACTTGAGGCTCCTTGGTCTAAATCTCATGTGCCTCCTCAGAGATCGCCTTGGTATCGACCGATACCAATGGGGTATCGATCGATACACGGGCGATTGGATCCATTCGAGCAGACGTCTGGGCTGGTATCGATCGATACTGGGGAGTATCGATCGATGCTTGTGCGATTTCAGGAACTTCATCGACATTTTCTGCACATGAGCTGATGGCATTGACGTGTGCATTGTGTGACTGAACCGCTTTTCCTTTGGAATTTGCTGCAGTCTGAGCTACTTGCGTCTCCAGCATCCTGTGGCTTGTCTTTAGAGCCTCGATCCTTCCACTCAAATCGGTGTACAAATCATCCATCTTACCATTGAAGGTGACTGTCATCTTCTCCTGCCCTTGAACCAGCTGTTCAAGCATAGCCTCAATCTTACTCTCAGGAGCTTTGGGTGGTGGGGATTGGTACCCTCCTTGCTGACCATAGTTTCGATTGGTGTTGTACCCAAATCGCTGACCCTGAAAACCAGAACCACCAACGTAGTTACAATCTTTTACTTCATTCTCAGCAGCAAAGTGGACGGCCTTTGTTGTCTTTCCCAGCAGAAGACTGTGCATAGAATCCAGCTGAGCTTTAACTTCAGCGATCTGTGACCCATCCATGTTACCAGCCAGCTTCTTGCGCTCGAAGTCTGCGCTCTTGGTGCTACTACTAGATGCAAAGTTCTCAATCAACACAATAGCATCCTCAGGATATCTGGTGTTGAAATTACCATTGCTCGAAGAGTCCAGACCCATCTGATATCTCCAATCTACTCCTCTGAAGAAGATACCCAGCAGCTGCACATCAGAGTATCCATGATGTGGACAATCTCTCTGATACGATCTGAATCTTGTCCAAGCAGCCTTGAACGCCTCAGTAGGTCCTTGAGAAAAGTGGATATCTTATTTCTCAGATCTTCAGATCGCCCGTCATCATAGAAGTTAATCAGGAAGGCTCTCTTGGTGTCCTCCCAATTAGTTAGCGATCCAGGAGATAGCTGCCTCAGCCAGTAAGTAGCTTCTCCACCCAGAGAGTAGGGGAAGAGCTTGCAGAAGAGATAGTCGTAGGACACTCCATTGCTCTTGATGCTAGTGACCAAGTCCTCGAATTTCTCTACATGGTCCATTGGATGTTCATGAGGAAGACCATGGAAGAGATGCTGTCCTACTAGAGTGTAGTAAGCAGGTTTCAGCTCGAAGTCATTCCTCTCATAAGCAGGAGGACGAATCGCTGACCGATTGGCGAAAAACTGCTCTGGCCTGTTGTACTCACCAATTGTCTGAGCTCGAACACCTGCAGCATTGCCAACGTTGCCGCGCCCAGCTGGCACAACAATCTCACAGGAGCAGGGACAACGATGTTTCCAGCTTCATCAAGTCGTTGCCCTCTCTCATTACACACATGACCCTCTTGGTCTCTCAGAATTCCAGCTTCATCAGCTCTTAAAACCACTGGGTTGTTCATCCCTGATGTTTGCTTGGTCTTTCTGTTTGTGCGTTCCACAAGCGCTAGCTGTTCCAGTGATAGTCCAACTAGCTGAGTGCTCTTGTTGCTCCTGGTTTCACGAACAGGCATACACCTGCAAGGAAAACACTAGGCAAAGCACGTAAGTAACCAGAAAAATACGTTGAGTATCGATCGATACCAAGTGGTGTCGATCGATACCAAAAAGGAGTCGCCGGAGTATCGACCGATACTAGTGAGTATCGATCGATACCGACGAACTTAGTCGAAATTCTAAACTAAAATCTAATGGCGAAATTGAGTCCCCGGCAACGGCGCCAAAATTGATATGCTCAATTTAATACCCTAAGATACTAAAGCAGTTGTTGTAGTAAGTGTAGGGGTCGAACCACAAAGACTCACAGAGATCACACAATAGATTATGAAGTGTCGAATTACGCTAAGCCAAACGAATGTAATTAAAAACAATGAAGAAATTAAAAGGGTTGTAAATCAATTGGAAGAATATAGGTCCAGGGTTTTTTCTCAGGAAATCAATGAATGCAGACTAACTAACTAACATGATTCAGATTAAGCAGTGTTCTAGAACTCAAATCACTAAAATATAATTAACCAACTCTCGTTGCGAAAACTATCTAAATCTAAATCCTAGAAATTCCAAATCTCTTTGCGAATCCTAAAGTCTAAATCAGCTTTAAAATCAGGTTTGATATGTTCACAAATCAATTAAACCAAATCTCTTTGCGAATAATCAATTTGCTCACCTAGGTTCTATCAGGTAATTAATCGCACTCTCGTGCCTAATCAATTATCCTAAGATCTATATTCCAGGTAGCTAATCTAGAACAAGCTTTGAACACAACCTAAGCGAAGAACTAATTCAGATGGTGAATCCTAAACAGATAATTAACCTAGCATTCAGAGAAAACCCTTATGAGAAAACCCTAAACCTAAAGTGGATCTACTCAGACATGGCAATTGAATCAATAGACATAACTGAATAAATCATCAATAGAATAGAAAGAAGGGTTTAGAGATCTGATCTCGGACGAAGGGAGATTCAGACTTGTCTCTCTAAAACCAAAGTAAAATCAAACACAGAAAATAAAAGCATAGCCTAAACAATGGCTGTAAAATCCTATTTATAACCTAAAACACGTTCTGGGCCATCTTGTAAATATCAAAGTCTTCTGGGCCAATTCTGCAATTCTCCAGCTCTTCATTAAGTTGCGGTCCATGAAATCTCGATGAGTGTCGATCGATACCAGGGGGTATCGATCGATGCTCGGTGCTCAGATGGGGCTCTTAGTCATCAGACTTCAGTCTCGCTCCAGAATGCTCCAGAAAAGCTCCAATAATTCCAATTAAGCTCCAGACGTGCTATAACCTGTGAAAGACTCTAAAAGACTCCAAAACACAAGAAAAGACTCTATAAAAGGACTTATATCATGGCCTAAACAGGGTAAAAACCATGATATATCAGGGGACTCAAACCGATCGTCACAGATACGTAGGGGTGTCAATTAGGGCCAAAGCCCGAAGGCCGGCCCGACCCGATCCTGAAAAACAGCGGGAAGGCAGCTCAGGTCTTCCAACTGGAAGACAACTCAGGTCGTGCATCTGGAAGACAGCTCATGTCGTCCATCTGGAAGACAGCTTATGTCGCTCATCTGGGAGACAACTAAGGTCGTCCATTTGGAAGACAGCTCATGTCGTCCATCTAGAAGACATCTCATGTCGTCCATCTGGAAGACAGCTCATGTCGTCCACCTGGAAGACAGCTCATGTCGTCCACCTGGAAGACAGCTCATGTCATCCATCTGGAAAACAACTCAGGTCGTCCATCTGGGAGACAGCTCAGGTCGTCCATCTGGAAGACAACTCACTTCGTCCATCTGGGAGACAGCTCAGGTCGTCCATCTGGGCGGAGCAGCTAGTCCATTGTCTTAGCTCCCCTCCTTTTTTTCGGGGATCGTTCCAAATAATGATGGTGGTCTTCTATTTATAGTTGAATAAGTCGGTCAGGACATGTGGAAAGTAAGTACGTGTCGCTCATCCATGCCTCCAGGTCGGTGGTCAACAGGTCGACATGTGGCTTGGACACATGGTGGGCTCTGATTTCTTCCAGGTCGGCTAGTGGTTTGGGCTGAGTTGGGCTTCATAATTTTTACTTATGATGGGCCGAAATTGATTTGGGCCTGAACTAGGGTGAGGGCTGTGCTAAGCCCACTACCCACAATGTTTCTTTGTAAACTTTGTACCGCCTATTTGAATTCATTTATCCATATGCAACAAACCCTTATTGTATCAAATCCAATACGTTTAATTTTATCAAGATTCTTTAAACGAATTTGTCTGCGATTTCCACCAAATAATCACAGAGTTATTGAGGCTTGCAGAACATTGGCATATGATATATTTCTTCCATCTCCATAACTAAATTCACCGGAAAATTATTAATCATCCATCTTTGGTGTTCTTCTGGAATAGCTCAGTCCTCTTTGCACAAGATGTAAGCTCGAGGAACAGATCCATAACCTTCATCCGAGAAGTTCTTCATCTTTGATAAGTCGCTCACAACAAATGATCCAAGCCTCTTTAGAAGCAATCCCAGTTCAAGATTACAACATCACCATAAGAACTAACTTTTTTTGTATTAGTTCGGTGTAGGACTACTTCTTGAAAAAGAAAAGCAGGTTTACAAAAGTTTTTGCGATCGATCCACTGACATTTATATTAACTATATTATAATTTTAGTTAGTTTTACAAAAATTCTAAAAATTTAATTATTTAGTTTAAAAATTAAAATTTTAAAAACTATTAAAATCTTAATTTAAAAATGTAAAATTCTTATATAGACAATATATTTTGAGAAATGCCTTAAAATAACGAAAACTAAACTAACTAGGGTTTAGGGTTTAGGGTTTAGGGTTTAGGGTTTAGGGTTTAGGGTTTAGGGTTTAGGGTTTAGGGTTTAGGGTTTAGGGTTTAGGGTTTAGGGTTTAGGGTTTAGGGTTTAGGGTTTAGGGTTTAGGGTTTAGGGTTTAGGGTTTAGGGTTTAGGGTTTAGGGTTTAGGGTTTAGGGTTTAGGGTTTAGGGTTTAGGGTTTAGGGTTTAGGGTTTAGGGTTTAGGGTTTAGGGTTTAGGGTTTAGGGTTTAGGGTTTAGGGTTTAGGGTTTAGGGTTTAGGGTTTAGGGTTTAGGGTTTAGGGTTTAGGGTTTAGGGTTTAGGGTT